>JAQZBX010075872.1:0-14527 GCA_029593785.1 Cabassous unicinctus
TCTTTGTTGCATCATCTTGCTGCACCATCTCACCACACAGCGTGGGCCGTAAGCTCACTGCACCGTGCGGGCCGGCTTGCCTTCACCAGGAGACCCCGGGAATCAAACCCGGGGCCTCCCATATGGTAAACGGGAACCCAACCAGTTGAGCCACAGCCGCTTCCCGTCTGCCCATTTTTTAACTGGGTCCTTTGCCTTTTTATTGTTAAGTTGTACCATTTCTTTATATATCATGGATATTAAACTCTTATCAGATATGGGATTTCCAAACATTTTCTCCCATTGAGTTGGCTGCCTTTTCATCCTTTTGACCTAGTCCTTTGCAGTGCGAAAGTGTTTAATTTTGAGGAAGTCCCATTTATCTAGTTTTTCTTTTGTTGCTCGTGCTTTGGGAGTAAGGTCTAAGAAACCGCCACCTGTCACAAGACCTTGAAGATATTTCCCTACATTTTCTTCTATTAGTTTTCTGGTCCTGGGTTTTATATTTAGGTTTTTGATACACGTTGAGTTGATTCTTGTATAGGGAGTGAGATAGGGGTCCTCTTTCATTCTTTTGGTTATGGATATCCAGTTCTCCCAGCACCATTTGTTAAAGAGACTATTTTGTCCCATTAACATAGATTTGGTAAGTTGTCAAAAACCAGTTGGCCATAGAGGTGAGGGTCTATTTCTAGACTCCCAATTCTGTTCCACTGATCAATGTGTCTCTTTATGCCAATGCCATGCTGGGTGTTTTCCCCCCGAGATAGCTCCCTCGTCTGTTTTCTCATTGTTTGCACTTGTCTACTCATTGTTTTTGTTCTTTGTCTGTTTATTCTTTATGAGGTACCGGGAACCAAACCCAGGAACTCCTATGTGGGAGGCGGGTGCTCAACTGCTTGAGCCACATCTTGTCCTCCATGCTGTTTTGACCACTGAAGCTTTGTAGTATGGTTTAAGGTCAGGAAGTGAAAGTCCTCCTACATGGCTCTTCTTTTTTAGAATGTTTCTGGCTATTTGGGTGCACTTTGCCTTCCAAATAAATTTGGTAATTGCCTTTTCTATTTCTGTAAAACAGGCTGTTGGAGTTTTGCCAGAGTTTGCCTCAAGTATTTTGTGCCACCCTGGTTGGGTGCATAGATATTTACGACTGTTACTTCTTCCTGGTGGATTGTCCCTTTTATTAATATGTAGTGGCCTTCTGCATTTCATAATTTTTTTGCACTTAAAGTCTTTTTTGTCCAATATTAGTATAGCTACCCCTGCTCATTTTTGGTTACTGTTTGCATGGAATATCTTTTCCAACCTTTCACTTTCAGCCGGTTTGTATCCCTGGGTCTGCAGTTATGTCTCATAGGCAGCATATGGATGGCTCATATTTTTTTATTAGTCCTGTCAGCCTATATCTTTTGATTGGGGAGTTTAATCCATTCACATTCTTCGATATTACTGTAAATGCACTATTTACTTCCACCATATTTGGCTTTCATATGTCATATCTTATTTTCATCTGTCCTTTTACTCTTTTAGTTATCTTTTCTGCTAGTATTTCCTCTACACTCTCCTCCAAGCCTCTCTTTCCTGCCTTTTTCTTTCAGGCTGTAAGGCTCCCTATAGTGCTTCCTGCAAAGATGGATTCTTTTTCACAAATTCTTATAGTTTCTGTTTGTTAATATTTTAAACTCATGTTCATATTTGAAGGACAATTTTGCTGGATAGAGAATTCTTGCTGGCAGTTTTTCTCTTTCAGTATCCTAAGTATATCATACCACTGTCTTCGTACATCCATGGTTTCTGACCAGAAATCTATACTTTTACTGGGAATCCCTTGTATGTGATGGTTTGCTTCTCCCTTGCTGCTGTCAGAATTTTCTTTTTTATCTTTGACATTTGACATTCTGAGTAGTGTGTGTTTTGGAGTAGGTCTATTCAGATTTATTCTGATTGGAGTACACTGTTCTTGGATATGTAAATTCATTTCTTTCATAAGAGTTGGTAAATTTTCAGCTATTATTTCCTCAAATACTCTCTCTGCCCCTTTTCCCTTCTCTTCTCCTTCTGGAAGGCCCATGACATGCATGTTGTTGTGCTCCATGTTATCATTCAACTCCCTGAGCCCCAGCTCAATTTTGCCCTTTCTGTCTTTGTTCTCTCTCTTCAATTTCAGCAGTTGTCTTCTGCATCACTTATTCTTCTATCATTTTGAGCTTGCTGTTGTATGCCTCTAATGTGTTTTTTAAAATAAAATTTTATTGAAGTATATCATTCATACATGAACATATATCAACAATAAATGTACAGCAAAATTTGTGAACTTACAAAACAAACATGCATATCATCATACAAGGCTTCCATACATCTCCTCACCACCAACACCTTGCATTATTGTGAAACATTTGTTACAAATATTACTACTGGGATTGTGGGAAGATGGCAATGGACTAAGAGGCAGAGTTGAATGCTCTCACACAAAAAAATGGAAAAAGAGCCAAAAGCTGTTTGAGGGACCTGCTTTGGGGATCAGCAGTCCAGGACAGTGCTACACAACTCCCAGGAGGGTGAGGGACAGAGAGACGAAGAAGTCAAAATGACAAACGTGAGTTACCAAGCTCCCATAGCAGCTGGGAAGGGCTCCCCTCCCCCACTCCCAAGATATTAAACTGGCGTAAAACCCCTGGCTCATGTCAGCTATTTCAGGGGTAAAGGGAGGGGAGGTCAGGGTGCTTTTCTTCAGTGAATTCAGCCAGCAGAGCCTGCTTTGAATCTCTGATCTGGAGATTCAACACAGGAACACAGGAAAGCCTTGAAACACTTCCATGGAAAGGTGCACTGACTAACACCATTTGCTGGCCAGTCTGGAAATTGCATGGACAAAAACCATGCTCTCTGTATCCAACCCCTGGGAGAAAATCTTCACCCCACTAATGATTCCCTAGCCCGATTTTGAAAACTGAAGTGGAGCAATTTTAAAAACTGAGTAAAAGTTGAACCAAATATCAAAAAAGACCTGTGGGGATGGGGGGAGGGGGAACAATAGGCAAAAGAGAGAAATTGACCATCAGTAAATTTACCAACATATTCAGGTGCCTAGACATCAGCAAAAATTACAAGCCATACTAGGAAACAAGAAGAAATGGCCCAGCCAAAAGAACAAACCAAATAGTCTGAAGAGATACAGGATTTAATACAATTGATCAGTAATAATCACATAACTCTCCTAAATCACTGCAAAGAATTTAAAGAAAATATGACTAAATAAACGATAATAAAACACTGGGAGAGCATAAAGAACTATTTGAAAGCCTGCAAAGAAAAGTAACAGACCTTATGGGAATGAAAGACATGATGGATAAGATTAAAAATATATTAGAGGCACATAAGAGCAGATTTGTGTTGCTTGAAGACAGAATTAGTGATTTTGAAGACAGAATATCTGAACTGGAAGAGACAGGAGAACAGAAAGAGAAGAGAATGGAAAAAATGAAACAGAGTTGCAGGGAATTGACATGAAATGCACAAACATTCATATTATTGGTGTCCCAGAAAGAAAAGAGAATGGAAAAGGGGCAGAAAGAATATTTAAGGAAATAATGACTGAAAATTTCCCAAACCTTATGAAGGACATAAATATCAATATCCAAGAAGGACAACACACCCCAAACAATAAATCCAAATAGACCTACCCCAAGACACCTACTATTCAGAATGACAAATATCAGAGATAAAGAGAGGATTCTGAAAGCAGCAAGAGAAAAGCAAAGCATCACATACAAGGGAACCTCGATAAGATTAAGTGCTGACCTCTTATCAGAAACCATGGAGGAGAGAAGAAAGTGGTATGATATATTTAAGATACTGAAAAAGAAAAACTGCCAGCCAAGAATTCTGTATCCAACAAAGCCGTCCTTCAAAAATGAAAGTGATTTCAAAGTCTTCCCAAACAAAAACTGATGTAATGTTACCAAAAGACCAGATTTGCAAGAGATACTAAAGGGGGTGCTGCAGCCTGAAAGGAAAAAAAACCAAAGATGAGAGATTCAGAGAAGAGTTTAGAAATGAAGATTATTAAGAAGGGTAAACTAAAGGATATGAAGACAGACAATAGAACAATATGACAACAGAGAGCCAAAGGACAAAACGAAGTAAGTAATGCCTTTACAGTAATAACATTGAATGTTAGTGGATTGAACTCCCCAATCAAAAGACATAGACTGATAGGATGGATAAAAAAAACATGGGCCGTTTATATGTTGTCTACAAGAGACCCATCTCAGATGTAAGGACACAACCAGGTTAAAAGTGAAAGGTTGGAAAAAGGTATTCTATGCAAATAGTAACCAAAAAAGGGTTGGAGTAGACCAGATAAATGTAAAATAACATTATAGTATATGAACAATAATTACTCATTGCAACTGGCAAATTGTTCCTGTGATCACTATTTTGTAAATTTTTTCATGCAAAATAAACACTTGCTTTTAATTGAGGAGGGCTGGAGAAGAGATATATTTTTGGATACTTCATTTATCTTTAACCCTTTCTTATTCATACTCTAATTAAAATAATCTATCTGGATCAATAATGACTTAGCCTGACTACTGTTGAACAAGATTTTGAGTTTTTCTGCCTCATAAAATTATGAGTTGGCAAATTGTTATCTGCTGTAATTCATCCCAATAAGGTGTGAAGAATTCCCAAATAGGAATTTGATTATCTAGAAAGAATTATGGCCTAAATGGGAATTAAATAACTAAACCAATAATTTATTTCATCTTAGAGATTATTATGTCCAATAGTTAAAGCTCTAATATAAAAATTAGAATTATGTTATAATTTCTATTATATTGGAATTATTATTTACATTTATAAAGGTTTGTTTCTATACTATCTATTTTTTTTCTTTTAAAGATTTGTTTTTATTTACTTGATCCATTTTAAACCCCCCCTTCCCCATTTGCTGTTTTGTGTCCATTTGCTGGGCAATTCTCTGTGTCTGTTTCATCTCTTCTCATCCTCCTCCTTCAGTCTTCACGAAGATTCGACCCTGGAGACCTCTGATGTAGGAGAGAGGTGTTCTGCCATCTGCGCCACCTCGGCTCCTGGTTTTTGGAGCTTTTGGAGCTTTCGGAGCATCTCGTTTTGTCTCTCTCCTTTTACGTCATCATCTTGCTGCACGGCTCCTGGGGCCTGGCGGCTCACTGGCACACACAGCCTGGCAGCCCATGCGCCTTCTATATATATATTTTTTATTTTAGCGGGAGGTCCCGGGGATCGAACCCAGGTCCCTCCATATGGCAGACGGACGCCCAACCATTTGAGCCACATCCGACCCCATATACTATCTATTTTTTATAATTGATTATATTAAATCTAATCTGGCCTTGCACTCTCTTTTAAAATTTGTAATTTCTTTCAGTCTATTTTTCTATTATTTTACAATTTTACAATAAAGGACTTTTTAACAGCTAAAAAATAAAGGCATTGATTAGACACTTTGGATAGATCATATAGTATGTGAATATATCTCAATAACACTGCTTAATAAGCAAATAACTGTGCAAGAATAGCCAGAAATTGCAGCTATGTACAGCAGGGCAATCAGAGAGATTGTGAGGTGAGGAATTTTCTTGTTCGTTCGTTTGCCCGTTTTTTTGTATTATTATTATTGAAATAATGAAAATCCTTTAATGATTGAAGTTATGAACACACAACTATGTGATTATACCAAATACCATTGATTGTACACTGTGGATAAATTGTATGCTTTATTAATATGTATCAATAAAATTGCTTTGTTTAAAAAATATATTACTACTAACTATAGCCCATATAGTTACATACACCTCATTTGGTGTATTTTTCTCCCAACCCACACAATTAATAACAGCCAATGTCAGTATTATATATTTGTTATCATTCAGGAGAAAACATTTTCATATTTGTCCTGTTAACCACAGTCCATCATCTACCAGTGGATTCCTTGTGTTATACAGTCCCATGCTTTGTACAATCCATTCAGAGTGTACACTCAGTGGCATTCATTTTATCACAGAGTTGTGCTAATATCACTTCAGTCAATTTTAGAACGTTTTCATTACTCCAAAAGGAAAAGTCCCATACCCCCTTATAATCCTCTGTTTTTGTCCATTAGCATTGAAAAAAAAAATCTTGCCACTGCTGCAAATTATTACAATACTACTGTTAACTACCATCCATAAGTTACATTAGTTGTAATTTTCCCACATATCACCATATTCTTAGCATTTTGTAAAAGAAAAGCATTCTTATACTATTAACCACAATTTTCATCCACCACCAAAATCACTGTTATACAATCCCTAGTTTATTTTCTAGTTTCCTTTCAATTGACATTTACTTCCACAGATTAGCACTTTCAGCCACAATCACATTTATAAATCAGGAGTGTTAGTTATACTCATTACAATGTGTTACTCTCAACTCTATTCATTTCCACACTTTTACAATTAACCTTATTAATAATGCTACATACATTAAGCATCATCTCTCATTTTGAACATTTTGAACACACCTTCTATTTCCTAGTAACCTATACTCTAGAGTTTTCCTCCATGAGTTTACTCATTATATTTAGTTCATATTGTATGAGACCATACAATATTTGTCCTTTTGTGTCTGGCTTATTTTGCTCAACATGATATCCTCAAGGTTCATCCATGTTGTCATATGCATCCCGATTTCATTTCTTCTTACAGCTGAATAGTATTCCATTGTATGTATATACCACAATTTGTTTAGCCATCCATCGACTGATGGACACTTGGGCTGGTTCCATATTTTAGCAATTGCAAATAATGCTGCTATGAACATCATTGTGCAAATGTCAGTTCATGTCCTTGCTTTCAGTTTTTTCTTCCAGACCTCCAAATAGTGTGTCTCTCAGAGTTTCATTCTCTTTGTCTTCAGCTATAATCTCCTTTCTCCTTGGAACATTCTTGGGGAGGACTTTTTGTCTCAGTTTTGCTGTTATATCCTTCAGCTCTAGAGAGCTTTTTTCCACCAGATCGAGGGCCGACAGGAGCTCCATGACACTGTCTGAAAAGGGTGATGGGGGATTCAATGAAGGCAGAATTCAACCTGTTGCCTTCATTCTCGATGATACGATGATACGGTGATAATGATGCAGCTCGTTTTTCAGAGTTTGCTGTGCAAGTGCCAGCTGCTGGCAGTCATAGGAAGCCTTCTCCAGAATCCTTTCGTTCTCTTCAATCTCCTTCCACAGGATTTCAATCTGTTCATTATAGAGCTGAATCTCATCATCATAATACTTGTGGATACTTTTAATAGCTTGTTCTAGAGTTTCTGTAGTTCTGAGGCTGTGAAAATATCCAAATTTAAGGCATCATCAGAGATGCTGTCTTGCCAAATTGCATCTGTGGTCGATCAAGAACACGGCAGGGCATGACAGCCCACTCCTTTCTCTCTTCTCTGGGCCTGTCTCTTTCAGTGTTTAGCTGCTCCATGGGCCTAGTCTCTTGGGGACCTCTTTCCATGGCCCTGTGCTCAGCTGATTCCAGCCTACAGTCTCCGGAAGATTTCCTTCTGTCTCCTGAGGCTTTTATCCTGTGTCTGTGATCCTTTTATTTCTCCATTTATAAGGTGCTTCAGTCCTTTGGTCTATCTTGACCTTTGTTTCATTGCCATCTCTCAAGCTCTCCTCTCTTGGTGTCCATCTCATCCACTCTTACAGTGTTATCTTTGGATTTGTAGAACATTTCAATTTTCTGTAGTGATTAAAATTTCTGTCTCAACCTCTTTCATTGTCCTCCTTGGGTAGTTCACGTTAATCACTTTTCATACTGTGACCTTAAATTTCTTTGACCTTCTCAATTCTAATGATACTTTCCACTCAACTTCTGCTACCCAGAAGAATATGATCAATTTGTGCCACTTCCAAGATCTTGAATTCAAATTTTGCTTTCCTTGATAACTTTTTCTCCTTCCATCTCATGACCATTAAGCTTACTCTTCATGCCTATCATGACCTCCAGTTTCTTGGAGCCTCTCCATTTTCAATTTATTAGCTAACTTCTGTCATAATTTGTCTTCCTATCTAGCTGAAACTCATGGCTGGTCATTTCAATGATGGTTTCTCTTAATTCCTTTGTTAAATCTCCTTGCACTACCGATTTTCTGAGATAGCTTGCATGCCATCTGTTTTCATCATTCTTGCCCATGGGGTTGCCAAGTCCTATGAAACAGGGTCAATTGGTTTCACTGTAAGTTCATGTTGTTCAGGCTCAAGTGAGCACATGTTCCTGTTTTGTATTATTTTCATATCAAAATGACTTCTTTCATGACTACCTATTTCAAGGAATTTCTGCTCTCATATCCTCGAGCCTCCATCTCACCATTACCTTTTTCTGCAAAAATAAAGTTTTTTGCTCAGAAGATCTAGGCCAACTAATGTGCCTGTTCTTCACTCTTCTTAGTTTTACCTCTTTTAGATTTATCTCTAAATCTCTTCTCACCAAGACTAACCCTTTATCATACTTTATTTCCTTCTCTTTGCCTCCATCCTTGGTTTTTCATTTTTCCCTTTCTTCCCTCTTTAAAACCTCTCTAGGCATTCTCTTCCCTGCAAATATTTCCCCATTTAGAAAGAAAAAATATGTAAAACAACCCAATTCTACTTCTATATAATGCTACCTCCTCTTCACTAATACTGCATATATATATAATTACCTGGGATATATATATAATTCTTGAAAACCTATCTCCTTTATAATTGACTTTCAAATTCAACTCTTTTTGAAATTGTTTTCTTAAGAATTACCTATTCAATAAATCCAGTGTTTTTAGTCTTGAATTTTGGTTCCCCATGGGACATAAACATGTTACTTAAGCTTCAGGGTCTCTTGCATGGAGGGGACTTAAAATGTTTATATAGTTGAATGGTTTTGTAAAATTGGCAAAAATAAAATATTTTTACATTTTTGGTCTTAATCATCAGACCCAACAAAATCTGGATCTGCCACTTTATGAAAGGGGACCTGCCCCTCATATAAAAGAAATTCATCAAAAGAAAAGAAAAAAAGAAATTCATCAGAGTCTATTATAGCCTGTAGAGTTAACAAAGTGGGGAATGGTTCTCTCCAACTTAGTCATAGCTAAGGATAGAGCTAACTGCTACATTAAGACTTAAATCCTGGATTGACCAAAGAATTCTATACTTTTCATAACTAAGTCCCAGTTCTGGTCCTCAATATTACAGTTTCCAGAAGTAGATTTTAAACAATTTGGCCAAGGTAATCAAACCTTTGAAGATTAATTCATGCTAGCCAAACTCAGATTATAAACCAGATTGTTTATTTCTTAATATAAAAGAAAGAATGAATACCTTAATATTAATTATTAATATTGTATCTGACTATGGATATAAATGCCTGCTATTCAGGACACTCTTTTCTGTATCAAGGTATTTTAGAGACCAAATATGATTATAAAATGTTTAGTTATGATTTACAGTAAAAATAACTGAGTGACCTTAAGGCTTCTTCACTGCAGGAGTATCACCTAACCCAAAACTCCTTGGAAATGAATAAAGTTCTGTTCCTTGTGTCACTTCAGCATGTACTTGATTCTGGCCTAGTCATGAATCGAGTTGATCTTATCGTAAATATTTTTACTTAAGGCAAGATTTAAATATTGCACCTTCACACTCCATTTTGCTATACTCCAGTATTGTGCATCACTCTAGTTCTCCAACCGTCTCAGCACTTTTCCTCTTACTTCATTCATGCCTTCTCCTCCCCCATTATTATCTCTACTCAAAATGTTTCCCTCACTTCCAATGCCCAGGTTGTCCTCTCCAAGCCCCTCCTAAGTTCTGTGGTCACCTACCTCCTTTCATCTTCCCTCACCTGTTATCACCTCCGAGACTGTTACCATCATCTCCTATGTGGCCCAGATTTGGCCCCACCGCCCACGCATGAAAAGAAGTATGGAAAGGCGGTCAAAGCCCGAAATTTTTCGGGTGATGCCCCCGGGGTCCGCTTGCTGCCCCAGCTGGGAGGCTGGGAGGAACACTCCATTCCACTCTTTGCATAGTCTTCCCTTCCCCCTTTCTCCAGGTCCTACATCACCACCTCTCTTACCCTTATCGCAAGCCCCAAGAATCCCCTCTTGCCATCAGTTAGGAAGAATGGTTTCCCCATAAAGGCGGAAAAGTAGCCCCCTTATTTTCGAATGTAGGTGTGTAAGGATGGTGCAGTCTCCGCGTCAGAGATCAGAACCGGAGCCAAGCTGCTGGTTCAGGGAGCGGATAGCTGGGCTAAGCCAGTCATAGCGCATGACAACAGATATCAGCCAATCAGAACAAGGGAGGCCTGGCTCCCTCCGGGCAGGCCGGGTGTGAGATGATCCATCCCCCTGCCGCTCGGCGGCCAACGCCTTCGCCCGGCGCTGCTCCGAGCTGTGCTGGTCGGCAGGCTCGAGCCTTCTGAGCTGGGGGGCGGTGCCCTCTTACCCCCAGCTAATTTCTCTACAGGCTTTGACCTTAACAGGTGTTGGCGCCTGCTGTGGATGCATTCTAACCTGGGCCATGTCTCTCTCTGGAGACTTTGTGCCTGTGGTTGGGGACTGAGTGAGGTCGTTGCCTTGACGACGACAGCATGCGGCCCGCGGTCCCCCGGAGTGTGAGCCTGCGGCGGGCCGAGGCCCATCTGCCCCTCTACCTGCTTCACTGGGGACTTGTGGCTGTGTACGCAGAAGAAATCACAACAGCACTGGAATTGCTAGTTTGCTAGCCAGCATCTTTTAGGCCGGTTACCCGAGATGCATTTCACCTCGAATTTGTTTCCAAAGTTGAAAACCTTTGGATCTTTCCATGTGAAAGGATTTTAAAGAAACAGTAAGTAAAATACTTAAAATAAAAAAACAACTTATCATCTTGTTGTTTTATCAATATAAATCAATTTAGATTTCAGTCTGTCTTAAAATAAAAAGTTAGCGTTTTCCAAGTATATCATCTAAGTTGTTCGTATTGGAATCATGTGCTTATATGGCACATATCCAGAAGTACCACATTTCCAATTGGCAGCCTTTTTAGTTTCTATTACCCTTAGACTCCAGAATAGAAGGCACAAAAAGTTATAGTTTATGAGTAACTGTTTCAGGAAACAAGGGACTCTGTATGCTTTAATACTTTTTAAGGTGTTTATGGACAGTGCCATCTGAAAAAGAAAGTGTGTTCAGTGTGGTGTGTCCAAATGTGCAGTAGGTTGGGAGAATAAAATTGGAGTAGTCAACATGCATACTGTAAGCTTGTGATATGCTTCAGACATCTTAGACATGCTTGATGTAATTTTTATCTCTGTTCACTTTGCATTTTCAGATATTGAAAACATCTGACAAATGTTTTAAACTTCCCAAAATGTTTTAAAATTATCCAGGTTATAGTTTCCAGCTATTTCTGTCAGATGTATGATGAACTTAGAACCTAGTCCTAAATAAAACTTCCCTTTCTAATGGAAGAAAAAAAATGGATGAAAAGGAGGTTGGAATAACATTTATGTAAACAAATGCACATATATGTATTTATATATCATTTTACAAATATTTGTATGTATTGTGAAAAATTTGATTTTTACCCACAATTAAAAAAAAAAGGAGGATAGAATTACATTACTTTTTTTTTTCAAATAAAATTTTTATTTTAAAAATGTAGTGCCAGAAGTTAAAATGTCAAACGTATGAAAAGTTAGTATTTGGGGACACTGCTCTGTAAAAGCCAGGTTAGAACCTACTATCAAAATTGGTAGTAACTGGAGAAATAATTGAGTTTGTTTTTAGTATTAAATAAGATAAATGTGTCTGGACAAGAGTTTTAAAAGTAGTGCTTCCAGAATTTGTTAGGCTACCTTTTGTCTATTGTTTTGCTTTTTGAAGTTGAAATAAAGTTTGAAGGAAAAAAAAAATCTGGTAAAATATGAAATAATTTGACTTAGTATTGATCAGGATTGTTATCATTTTACTTCTTGAAGATCAATCTTCTGAGTCTCCATTTATTTACATTAATATATAGATAGATAGATATGTAATATTCTCCTCAAACTATTAAATGTAAAGTACTATGAAAGTATGGTACACATTGGATTATTACAGTTTGCTAGAACAAAGAGAATATTTATTTTGTCTTTTCCATCAGTGTACCAATAGTAAAGTAAGGAGATCATCACCACAATTCACAATGTGGGTAAACTATTTTTAGATTTCCATAAGTATTAATAGTGTTAATGTAATATTGATATTTGTTAAGCTGCCTTAACAAATATTAATATTGATATTAATTGTGTAATGCTATTAATACAACAGGTGAGAATTTTTTTCTTTCCCAATTTTGTGAATGAGTGTTTTATATTGTCCAATAAAAAAAATCCAACTATGAATCATCATTTGACTTTGTTTTTTGCCCCCAAAACCTTTAAAACCATAGTGGGATTTAAACCAATATTTTTAATTCTTTGCTTCTGGTATTTTAATTTCAAAATCAGATTTTAAAAATAAATTTAATTTTGAAGTTTTAGTTTAACAGCATTTATATGTGGCAATCAAACCTTATGAATTAAAATCTATGTTTGGACCAAAATAATTTTTTCTGATAAAAAACATGTAGTGGAATGATTTCTTGACTTTCGTCAATCATTAGTAAAGCAAGAAAAATTCTCCTAGGATTGCCTTTATCCAAAAAAGTGCCACCTAATGGGGTGTGAAAGAATTCTAAAGACAAAGTTTAAATGACCATAGTTATAGTGAGAAATCATTAACAGGATTTTTGAAAGACCGTATTCAGGTCTTTTTTTTTAACTACTTACATACTGTGAATTTTATGAATGTAACTGTAAGAAAAGTAAAGACAAATATTTTATCCAAGATTCTTAGTATTAATTGGGTAAGCAATCATTTTGTGCACAAATATTTTTTCCCAACTGACCAAAAAGTGCATAAAGATACTCAACTTTGATCTTTTAAATCTAATGTGAAAAAACAAATTTGATCTTCCTTAAAGCCAAATTCAGTTGTGCCTTTTTCGCCTTTGAGTGAAAAGGGGATTATGCTTTTCTAAAGTGAGCTGTAATTGTTCTATATGATAGTTCAAGTATGGCTTTATTTAAATTTAAAATATATTGCATTTCAGACCATGGTTGGTGGTAATATTCTGATGATATTATCTCATAATCTGGAGCAAATATTCCACCACGTTGTGGTGTGTTGGTGAAGGGGTGTTGTATGGGAATTCTACACATGTGCATGATTGTAAGTTCACAACCTCTGTAATAAAAAAATATTTTTAAAACATAGGGTGGGTTGGGGGAAAATACACCAAATGTAAGTTATGGACTATAGTTAGTAGTTAGTACTAATATTTTGACGATGTTCTTGCGTATAAATTTGTTTGTAACAAATGTTTCACAACAATGCAAGGTGTTGGTGGAGGGGTGATGTATGGGACTCCGGTATGATGTTATACATGGTTATTTTGTAAGTTCACAACTTTTACTATACACTTAATTGTTTATGTATGTTCGTCTATGAATGATATACTTCAATAAAAATATATTAAAATATATATTACATTTCATTAACATGGAATAAAATTGAAAAGTAATGGCTTCAATTCCATTTGCCTTTTCTGTTATGAAATATGTCTGAATATTTTGAAAACTTATCCTAAGTGTGAAAACAGAATGAGAAATTTTGAGTCACCACAAGACAGCCATCAACAAAGTAACTGCTCTAACATGGAAAACAAGTGGGGAAGAAGTACTTTGCTGTGAGGGTGGAGGAAATAAATATACTCATATTATAAAACCAATGTTTTACTTTCCACAGCAAGAGAAAATTCCTGCTGGTTTTAAATTAAAATGGAAAAATATGAGAATTTAGGATTGGTTGGAGAAGGGAGCTATGGAATGGTGATGAAGTGTAGGAATAAAGATAGTGGAAGAATTGTGGCAATCAAGAAGTTCTTAGAAAATGATGATGACAAAATGGTTAAAAAAATTGCTATGCGAGAAATCAAGTTACTAAAGGTGAGTAAATATAGATACTGAGTTGAAACAAATATGAATTATTTCTTGATCAAGATTGAACTACTCAATTAGGAAAAGTTTTCTGTTTTTGATATTTGTTTTATTTTAGAATATTGTTAAAGTATAAATTTCTTTCATTAGCAATAAGGAGAAATAAAATGATTATATACACATTTTTTCACCTCTTGAATCTATATATGATTTTAAAAGTATTTGCTCTTTATCTACTTAACTATGTCCATCTACCTATCATCTCTCTATTTCTATCTTTCTATCATCAATTTATCCGTCTATCTGTGTTAGGGGTCCTAAAGGTTCAATGACTCACTAGGAGGACTCACAGGACTTATCACATAGTTGTACTCCTGGCTATGATTTATTACAGTGAAAGGACATAAAGCAGAATCAGCAACGGGAAAAAGTGCATTGGGTAAAGTCAAGAGGAAACATTGTACAAGCTTTTTTTTTTTTTTTTTTTT
>JAQZBX010075873.1:0-14521 GCA_029593785.1 Cabassous unicinctus
TGCAGGCATGCAGTGTGGATCTCCAGGAAGGGATGGCACAGGCAGCTCCAGGGACAGTCAGGGTATAATGGCGGGCCGGGGTGCTCCCTGATCGGGAGCATGCTTTAGACCAGGCCAACTGAGTTTAGGGCCATCCAGAACCAGTGTGTTTCCCAGGGAGCCAAATGGTGCCTGGAATAAGGTGGAGAAACCCAGTATTTTTTGGTTTTCTAAGTGCCCCAACCTTAGAAACCAGGTATTTTTATTCTCACAACAGTTCTGGCAGGAAGACATCATTTCTCCCATTTTACAGATGAGGAAACTAAGGCTTGGAGGACAAAGAAATGTGCCCGAGGCCTTAGAGTAGGGAGGTGGGAGGCAAGTGCAGAAGGACTTTGGGCATATGGGCACAGATGGGCAGTTTTGGGGGCACATGGGCACAGATGGGCAGTTTTTGAGGCAACGGCGGAGAAGGGGTAGAGGAGGTAAGGAGGCGCAGCAGCTCCCAGAGATGGCATGAGAGCAAGTGAGAAGGGTTCTCCATGTGGGAGCCTACGGCCAGATCCAATCCAAGCGGGCCTAGGCCCTGGGAGACGTCTGGTCTGGACCGGGCTGAGGCCCCTCTATTTATTTGCACATCACCAGATGTAAACTAATTTGTTTAGCAAGAAAAAACACATTTTTTATTGCCTTCCAAAGTGGGCTGTTTTCCCTCCAGCCGACACGCATTGAATGGCCAGGCTGGGGAGCAGAACTTTTGGGAACAGGCTTAGGTGTTGGTGAGGCAAGGCTGTCATTTGCAGGGTGTTTCTCCACAGTGGGCCCTGGAGCCAGGCAGACCTGATCGTGTGACTTTGGCAAGTAACTCAGCTGCTTTGTGCCTCGGATTTTCACCTGAAAGAGGGGGACAGTCACTCACAGAAGGAGCTTATCTGGTTCTACCAATTTTGTTCATTGGTGAAAAGTAGTTTCGGCAATCATTAACTCCACAAATAACTAATCTATAAACCGACTTAGTTGATAGTAACATAAATACCAGTGTGAGGCTTCTAATACCCCTACTGTGCATTTGGAATTACAAGCTGTAAATAGCTGCAGGCTCTGCCATCACGGGATAAACAAAGAAACTGCTCTCCCGGAGGTGGGAGGGGAGGAAGGAGAATTTGGGTTTCTTGGGTACCTGCTGTGTGCCAATTGCTCTGCCAGATGCTTTATTTATGTCACATCACTTAATCTTTGAGACCTTGCAAAATAGACATTGTTGATGTTCCCATTTACAGATAAGGTTCAGAGAGACCCAACGACTTGCTCAAGGTTGACAACTGGTAAGTGGGATTTGAAGGTGTGTTGGTCTGCCCAAAGCCCATGCCCTTTCTGGTTTGAGGCAAGACTGAGAAAGAAATTCTAACTTCAAGGGGTTATTAAAGCTCCCAGCCCTGAAAGGAGGTGGGGGAGGGGGGTCGGACTCGGCCCTGGCACAGCCCTAGAGAGTTGTACAGGGTGCCCCGTGGGAGGTCAGGATGGATGGTGCTTCTGGCTGCAAGACGTGAACATCTGAAAGTGGAAGGCTCAGCCTGAGGGCTGAGGAAGGATGGACGCCTTGTTTGTCTCGCCTGATTTCCCTTACAGAACATGTCTGTGACAGGGCGGTGAGTGGGTGATTACTGACTCAGGACCTGCTGTGGCCAGGCCTGTGCTGGGTACTGGGGACCTGCCCTCAGGGAATGGGAGATGGAGTCATGGGAAGACCAGGGCAGGCCTGAGATGGACATGGTTGCAACTCTCGGGCTCAGAGATTCCAGATTGGAACCGGCTGTGCTGGGGATGGAGTTGGGGAAAGCTGGATGCCTCTAAGTGCCAGCCTGCCCAGTTTCTCCCAGTGCTTTAAGAACCGGGACTCCGACTCCTTCCTGGTCCTTCTTAAATGATCTTTCCTCACCCCCGTCCTCCAGACGGAGCCATCGGGGCCGATGCCTTTGGGGACTGTGGAATGGGATGCCCCCAATTGCTGCTTCCTACAGACTTTACCAAAACCTCAAACCAGAGCAAACGGTGTTAATTTGCTGAATCCCAAACCCAACCCAAGGATTAATTTTTTTTCCTGAACTCTGCACCAAGTCTACAATTTCTTCCTCAAAATAAAAGAGGGTTCTGTTCAAGAAGTTTTAGATTCCAACTGTGCCCTTTTTTTTTTTTTTTTTTTTTTTTTTTACTCTGCCTTTGCCTGGGGGATTATTGGACCAGGTCCTGGCTGCTGGCTCTGGGCTTAACTCTCTGGGCCAGGTAGAGTGGGGAGGGCCGCTGTCCCACCCAATGGTTGGGGGAGAAGGCTTTTGGTGAAGGAGAGGCAAGACCACTAGAGCCCTGATTGGAAAGGACCTGGCTTCAGGGCCAGTGTCTGCTGCTGGGTACCTCTCTGTGAGATCTGCACCTCTCTAAGCCCCTGTGAATCAGGGACAACAAGCCTCCTGCCTTCTGCCCTTCAGGGTTTGTGAGGACAGATGCCTTGGTACCAGCCGTGAGAGGTGATCAAACAATGACATCGTATGTTTGCACAGCAACTCATTTCCATCATCTCATTAGATTTCCCTGGACAAGCCTGGGAGATAGATATTTTCCTCGTTGGCTTTTGGGAATCTGTGGCTCCCCCAGAGTGGAGCTGTGACTTACCCAAAATTGGGACCTAATTTGGGGCTGCGCCCGGTGCAAACCCAAGCTTCTAATTGAGGGATGTGGCGAGGGAGTTGGGGAGCATAGGCTTTGGCATCAGGCCACACCCTGCTCTACTTTCTGTGAGCTGTGTGACCACAGAAGGTCATGTAACCACTCTGAGCCTCTTCTATAAAGGCAGAATAATAACTTCACTAGAAATATTTTCTTGTCATTGCTAGGATCAAAGCTACCCACACAGGTCCTGGCACACAGGAGGTGCTCAGAGAGCAATTGTGGAATGAATAAATGAGTGAAAGTGAGTTTAAGGGTCAGGATTAGGGAAGCAACTGTTTGGGGGCATTCCAGGTTGCTGGAGCCATCCAGACCCCCACCTTGAACCCTAGTCAAGCAAAGCAGAGGGTCTGAGAGAACCGTCTGCCACCAGGTGATACTGTGGCTCCTCACCCCCAGCTTCAGCCCACATGAGGCTCCTGGCCACGAGTGAGTTGGGAGTACTGATTAGGCCCTTGTGTGCAGACACTCTGTCTCCTCTGCTCTTGGGCTGGAGTGAATGTGGGGTCCTGCAGTGGGCACTTCTGTTGGAAATCTGCTCAGATCTCCTTGAAAGGGCCTGAGAAGCCTGCATTCCTGTCCTGGCTCACCCTACTCTGGCTGGGTGACCTTAAGCCAGCCTTGCCTCTCTTGGCCTCAGTCTCCACTCCTGTAAAATGGAGCTCGCAGGTTCCTGCCAGCTTCACTTATGGGGACAGCTTCAGCTCAAACCCAGGGGCCTCTGGATCAGCTGTGAAGTTACACTCCCAGGACCCCAGCCATCCAGTGAGTTGTGTGTTTATCCTGAGCCTGAGCTCTGGGAGCAGCACAGGGCTGTGTCTGCTACTTCAGCCTACCTCCCACTGCCTCACCCAGTGCTGGGCTCATTTACCACAGTAACAACAAGGGCTTATATTTACCAAGTACTTTCTGAACATATTTCTGAACATTTCTGAACATATTTACTGGTATCGTTGCCCCCATTTTACAGAGGTAGAAACAGAGGCACAGAGAGCTTACGTAACTTAGACCTATGATAGAAACCAAAGTATAAAAATCACCTGGAGGGCTTGTTAAAACCTGGAGTCCTGGGCCTCATGCCCAGAGAGTCTGTTTTAGTAGGTCTGGGTGGGGCCTGAGAATTTTCATTTCTAGTAGGTCCCCCGGCCATGCTGCCGATGGGTTGTGTGCCACACTTTGAGCAGTACTGATCTAAACCACACTGACACCGGTATTTGCAAGGCTTTCACCCTATCTCATCTGATCCTCGCCACAGTCCTGATGAGAAACCAGGCTACACAGGCTTCCATCCAGTCTGCCTTCATCCAGCCATTGGCACCTACCATGCACCAGGCATTGTACTTGGCACTAGGATAGTGGAGGGAGGTTTAATTCTTGTTCTAAAGATGGAAAACAGGGTCAGAGGGTTGCACTTGGTTTTCCTTTTTATTTTTCTATCCATCTGTCCATTCATCCATCCAACAAATGTTCACTGATACCCCTCTGTCTCAGGGCTGGGTGATGGAAACTAGATCTGTCCCTGACTGGGAGGAAATCCCAGTGCAGTAGGAGATGCATGGGCAGCTTAAGGGGTAGTGGGTTCCCAGAGGAAGGGGTCACTGGGGGAGTCAGGGAAGGCTCTCTGGAGGAGGTGACTTGCCCAAGACTACATAGCTGCTAAGTATAGAGTCAGGCATGAAGCCAGGTCTTCTTTTCACTATTCTGTCTCTATAAAGCCCTGTTGTCTCATTTTCTCAACATGATGTAACTGGAGGCATGGGTTTGTTACTTCTCCTCTGTATCTGGGGCCGGATTTTCCTTGAGCTAGTGGCTCCAGTGTTCATCCAGTCCCTTTCAGAGCCATTTTATCACTGCCCTCTCTCTAAACCACTCTAGTGTTCCTCTATAAAGAATAACTCTGTAGGGGACAGTGTGGACAGAAGGTTAAAGATGTGACACTTATGTCAAACTGAGTTTTGGACTCAGTTTGTACTTTGGAAGGAGGTTTGCATGGACCCAGACTGGAAAGAGGCTTCCCTGACCACTGGCGCCATTCTGGCCTTTATAGGCATGAGATTGTGGGGAACACGGCGTGCTTGCCAGCTCAGGGAGTAATACAGACGACACTCGGGTGACCTGGCTGGGCAGAGACCTGGGGACAGTCTGGCCAGCCTGGCGTGTGGGATAAAGAGGGCAGAGGGCCAGGCTCGGCCAGTCACAGCAGAGAACAGAGTGGGGCCGTGGCAGCTCCAGCGTACTCACTGCCATAGGCAACTCGATTTTATTTTTTGGGTCATATGGTACTTGCATGTTTACTTTTTAAAAAGAAATTGACAAACTGTTCTCCAGAGTGGGTGCACCATTTTACATTTACACCAGCAATGTATGTGATTCAGTTTCTCTTTATTCTTGTCAGCATTTGGCATTGTCTCTATATGTATATATATATGTATTTAACAATCAATGGTATATGTGTATAATCACATAGTTGTGCATTCATCGATTCAGTCATTATTAGAGCATTTTCATTATTCCAACAATAATAATAAAAACAAAAAAACAGACAAAAACTCATCACCTCTCAATCTCTGTTTCCCCTGCCGTACATAGCTGCTATACTGTTTCTGTCTGTCTAGTTTATTTGTATTTATGTTTTGTATAGATGGAGTCAAGCAATGTGTAGTATCTTGTGTCTAGTCTCTTTCCCTTAGATATTTCCTCTTTTCTTTTACACTTACTGGAAGATTATTAATATTTTACTGTATACTACTGTCCATAGTTTGCTTTGGTTGTATTTCTGCCAGATATTAACATCTTGTAACATTAACATACATTTGTTCAGTTTCAAAGAAAAACAGTCTTATATATGCATTATCACCCATATTCATATTTCACTTGAAGTTTCATTATGCTATACAGCCCAATGTTGCATTTTTTAGCTTTCCTTCTGGCAATATATATGACCTTAGACTTTTCCTTTCAACCACTGTCATACCCATATGTATCAGTTCATCAAAGGGGTGCCAATGCAAAGTACCAGAAATCTGTTGGCTTTTATAAAGGGTATTTATTTGGGGTAAAAGCTTACAGTCCCAAGGCTGTGGGAAGTCCAACTCAAGGTACTGTACTGTAAGAGGTACTTTCTCGCCAAAGTCAGCTGCCATGTGTTGAAGCAAGATGGCGGGCGATCTCTTCTGGGTGTCAGCCTTCCCCTCTGGACTTCCTCTTCCTCTGAGGCTTCGTGGGCCCTTCTTCCCCATCTCAGATGTAGACTGGCATAGGGCTTGTCTATCAGGGCTTCCTATATCAGTCTTGGCTCTTCTTCCTAAGATCAGCTGTAAGCTCTCAGGCAAATGCTCCATCTCTCCCTGGGGCTTTAGTTTGAGCCTTTTCCTTTCTGTCTCATGGCAGGATCAAAAATGACAAAGTTCTCTTCTCTGATCAGCAACTAGATTTTAAGAGGTATGGTCCTATTATTTGCCTAGCCCTGAGCTAGCTACTCTGCGGAACAGAAAGAGAGAAAACTCAGGCTTGTATGTGGAAGTGGAGGGAGAGGAGCACATGGAAAACACTGAAAGGCACATTGTCAAAAACAATCTCGGAGGCCACAGTGGACAGTTTGGGAAGGCTTCACAGAGATCTGCAAATGCAAAACATCAAAGCTCGAGTTGGACTTAGGTTGGCAAAGAGGCCTTGTTGTCAATCCAGCTCACCTGTCTGTGTGACTGGCGACACATGGAGGCTGCTTAAAGGCTCACAGTGAAATAAATAATCCAAAATAGGGGATGGATTGAGTGCTAGAGAATCACAGAGTAACTCCTGGTGGGCCCAGCAGTGGAGGATGATCAGGGAAGGCTTCATGGAGTAGGTAGCTTTGGAGCTGGGCCTTGAGGGATGTGCAGGAGTTTACACAGAGGAAGGTGAGAAGGTATTGCAGGAAGAATCCCATAACTCTGAGTTGGGCCAGGTGGATGGAATGGTTCCATTTTGCAGAAAGGAAGGTAAGGCTCAGAGACATGGAATGACTTGTCCAAGCTCCTGGGAAGTCCACAACAGAGATGGTAATAGAGGCCAGACCCCCTGATTCCTCAGCCAGTGTTCTGCTCACTGCCCCACACTGTTTCCCAAGTCCATTCTCAGGCACCAGCAAGAGCCCTGGGAAGGACTGGGGTATGCTCTGTGCTTCCATCCCATTTTAGCACCTGGAATAGTAGGAATGGCCAAAAGGTTGAGTTCAAGGCTGCCTGGAGGTAGAGCTGGACTCAGTTGGCCTTGGCCCTTCCATCCTGTAGATGGGCCACTACCAGCTTGGCCAGACCCTCCTCTTTTCTCCAGGCCTCAGCGCAGACAGAAAGGCTGAGACTCTTCTCATCCTACCATAGGAAGAAATCTGAATGAGGATTCAAACTCTTTTCTTGCTAGTGCATTAAATCAGGGCTAAACTTTGGGAGTGAGGGAAGGAGCTTTGGAGATGGGCAGATCTGGTTCAAATCCTGCTCTGCTTTTGCTGCCTTTGAAAACTTGAGCAAACCATTTCCCCTTCCTGAGCCTCAGTTTCTCATCTGTAAAAATCAATGAAGATTTGTGGCAGTTTGAAGATTTTGTGGATCCCCGAAAATCCTGTTTTTAAAGCTAATCCATTGCTGTGCGTATAAACCTATGGTAGGTGAGACCTTTTGATTAGATTCAGTTAAGGTACCTTTCTTTTCATTAGATTGCTTCAGTAGGGCATGACCCAGGGTGGGTCTTAATCCTCTTACCAGGGTCCTTTATAAATGGAGGAATAAAAAGCCACAGAGACAGAGAGGAATCTAGAAGCTGAGAGGAAGCCACTTCAGCCAGAAGCTGAAAGCAGTGAGGCCCAGGGGAGAGGGGAGAGTGTGCTCGACTGCCCACAGCTATAGGTCGTTGAGAAAGCATCTCCTCATTATGCCTTGATTTGGGCATTTTCACAGCCTCAGAAATGTAAGGTTTTAACCTAATAAATTCCCATTGTAAAAACCAACCCATTTCTGGTATATTGCTCCCAGCAGCTTTTAGCAAACTAAAACAAGATTCAATGAAATAATATATATTCAAAGTGCATTCCAATTTAGATAGGTACTCAATAAGTAAGTTCCATTTCCCATATCACACATGAAATTCAGCCCCCATTTCCCTAAAATATCCTCATGGAAGTTCCCCAGTCTGGCCTTGAATATTTCTGGTGATAGAGAACTCACTACTTATAAGGAAATATTCCTCCTTATAGCCTCCCCCATTGATCCTGGTTCTACACTGGAGGCCAGTGAACCTTCTCTTATCCAGGAGCCACATCCCAGGTCCCTCAGCCTTGGACACCTTTCTCAGAATGTAGGGCAGGCACCAAAGCTCCTCTTAGAATGTGGTGTCAGAAGCTGGGCCTGGTAGTCCAGGTGGCCTAGCTGGACCTGGGAGGAGAGTTTTTGCACTTAAATGTTTCTCTTCTAGTGACACAGCTTGAGATCTCATCAACTTGTTGACCCAGTGCATGCAAATGTGTCCATCCTGAAAAACCCTCTATTTTATAAAAACATCCCACTATTAAGACAAATTGCCACCTTCCTGTTCTTCTGTAAATTATTTAAAAAATTTTCACTAATAGCATTATAGCAATAACTAATTCATAATGACACACATTCTTTCACAAATCTACCCCCACAAAAATCACGTCTCCTCTGCTTATTGCTACTCTCTGACCTCTGTCCATATGTTTGGTTTAAAAATAGTTTGAATCATGACATAGAGGATGATTTGATATTCTACTTTAAAATTTTTCTTCATGAGCTACATCTTCTCAAAATAATGGCTGTGGAGTAGTTCATTACCTGGAAACACCCTGATATATCTAATCCTTTCTATTGCTGGACATTGAGGTGATTTTCTGCTTCTCACTTACTGTAGTAAGTAATATTGTGATGCACATCTTAATGTAACCAAGGTCCAAGGAGTTCCTCCTGCATGCCAGGTGATGCGCTGGGTGTTGGAGAGCAGAGATGAACAAGGCACCTTCAAGGAGCACAGTTGGGGAGACAGAGGTGTGAACAAATGATTAGACTGGAGCCTGGCGAGTCCTCCACTGGGAGTTTACACAGACGCTGGAATTCTGCTTGGACTCTGAGAACCAGCATTTAGCAAGTGAACCTCATTATGGGACTTGAAATTTATCCCTTTGGGTTTTCATCTGGTTGCTGGGTTGGATAGACCATGTCTTCCTTTAGAGAATTGCTGTGATGTGGAACCTATTAGCAAATTTTTATTAAGCACCTACTGTGTACTGTGATCTGGAACCAAGAAGCGATGAGTGAGACCCATTCTTGCCTTTAAATCAGTAACAGTCTAATTAATAAAATGATAAGTAGACATCTAAGATGACGAGTTAAGAAGTTAGAGGGCTTAGAAAAGGGAGGCATCAGGTTGGGGTTTGGGAAGAGGAGCCGCGCTTTTGGGGGGATTGATGGTCCAAAGGGGATTTTCCTCATTTAAAAAACCTTACCCATTTGGTCTTTGTTGGGCCAGGTGCTGGGAAACTCTGGGAAGGTCTCTCCCCTGGCTGGAGTTGGTGGGTTTGGGCTGGGAGAGCACTCAGGTTCCTGTCAACTGAGCCATTTTTGGCCAGAGCTGGTTTAATATTGACTCTAGAGAGCAGACAAGTCCAGAAATAATATTTCCATCTCAGCTGTGGCTGCTGAGCCACTTTTGTTTTATGTATTGGGTCATTTAGATAAAAACAGATAAAAAGCCAGACCAATATTCTCCATATGTTGTCATGGAATCTTTACAACCTCAAGTATCCACTGCTAGTCGGACAAAACATTGCTGGCCCAGGCCCCAGCTGCAAGCTGCCCCAGTCAGGAAGTCCTCTCTAAAACAAACAAAACAACCCCTCACCCCCTTCAATCCTTGGATGCATGATTTGTTCGGTTCATCCAGCAAATGGTCATTGACTGCTAAGGGTCATGCTCATGTTGGGAGCTGGGAGCAGGGGCACAGGGGGAATCAGACCCAGCTCTTGCTTTCATGGAGCTCCCAGTCTATCTGGGACAGATATATACCCATTTAGGGACCACAGGGCGGAAGGGGCTGGGACCAGGGCACATAGGCACTTTGGAGTCAGAGATCTGACAGCCCGTGAGGTCCGCTGGGGCTGGGGTGTGTCTATTTTGTTCTCCACAGTACCTCCAGCACCTAGCATGCTGCCTGGCACAGAGTGGATGCTCAGTAAATATTTGTGAAATGAATTATTAGAAATCACTTAACCCAGTCTGGGTTTGCAGATGGAGGGAGAATCAGGTCATCACCCAGCCTTACCTGGTAGAAAAGAATCTCTCCTCCCACCTTCTCCTTCCTCCAGCCCTCTTTCTTGTCTTCCTTCCTCCTGTCTGTCCTTTATTGAGCAGGGGTTTCCAGGCCCTATGCTGGTAACTGGGCATACAGAGGGGGGCTTGTGGGCTCACAAGGAGGAGAACACAGAGTCCAGTTCACACCCCTTACCCCATTCCTGTGGGTCCTCCACCTTAGCACCAGCCACACTTCAGTGCATATCTCTGTGCCTCTCTCCTAGGAGCTTCTCCAGCCCAGGGAAGGACCCTGGCCCAGGGCCACACATGCACAGAGGACATATTCAGGGACCATTGGCGAACAAATGGGGGGAGGCCCAAATAAAGGGCCTAAAAGAAGGGCTTAATGAAATACTGAGCAAGGAGGGGTTAGTTTTAGCTGAAGATTTTCTGGAAGAACATTTAGGCTGTGTCCTGGTTCTTCTCCTGATGAATTGTGTCATCTTGGGAAGTTCACTTCTCCAGTCTGTGCCTCAGTTTCCTCATCTATAATACGGTGTGCTTCATTTTATATGAGGAGTATTAGGAAGGTCAAAGGAGACAGTGGCTATGAAAGCATCTTATAAATTGTAATGTGCCTTGCAAAATTGAGGCATATGGAGGGAGCCCTAAGGCTACGTCTATAGTGTACCTTGATGCTGCTAAACATCCTCCAGTGCACTGGACAGCCTCCCACCAACAAAGAATTATCTGGCTCAAAAGACCAGTAGTATTGAGGTTGAGAAATCCAGCTATGTTGGAAAAGAGTTTAACCAGTAGAATGGATTATTGTTTCTCTGTACAAGAGTGTGGGGGAGACACCTGGTGAGTGGGGAGGTATGTTTGGGGAAGGGGTGGGAGTGGAGGGAGATGAGGCCCCAGAGCTCAGAGGGACCACATAAGGTGGGGCCACAAAGGCCATGGTAATGATTTGGAGTTTTATCCAAGGACAGCAGAGAACCACTGTTGGCATATGAGCCTGGAAAAGACAGGTGAGAAGGTGTTCAGAAGCTTGCTCTGGCATCTGGGTTGAGAATGGACCGCAGGGGCCAGACCAGGGTCAGGGACCAGATCGAGACAACAGGGCCTAGACACAGCAAAGCCCCTCTTCTGACTGATGACCCTGGGGATGCACTACCCTGATCTGGGCCTCAGTTTCTTCATATGTAACATGGGAGTAATGATGCCTATTTCAGCTATGAAAGCAGTGTGTAACTCTAGGAGCGCATGCAAAAGCAAGAAACGGGGGCGGTTTGAACAGAATCCTGGACCCTCGGGAAGCTCATATTTAGAAAGGGAGATCTGTGTCATAAAGAGTGGACTGAGGAGGATTGTGGGAAGATGGTGGAGTAGTGAGCTCCAGGAATCAGTCCCTTCACCAAAATAACTATTGAATGGTCAGAAACTGCCTAAACCAACTGTTTAGAAACTCTGGTCTAGTGGAACACTGTGCAGCATCTGGGAGGAGTTGGAGGAAGAGCCTGGTAAATTGCGGCAAATACTGGTGAGTTTCACTCTCCCTAAAGCAGCTATTGACCCCTTTCCCCACCCCCCAGGCCTTTTGGCAGTTTGCAGTGGGGACTGGACCTCAGGCTCCTGGCAAAGCTTGCTAGTGCTGGGGTGGGACATTAAGACCTAGTTCTCCAAACTCCAGGGGTGTGTGGTCTGATCCCTGATTGCTGCTTTTTATCAGCTGTTTTGGATCACTGGGGGCTGGCTTTGAGGGTGGCCATTGCTCCACCATCCCATGGGCAAAGACGGTAGAGGAATCTTAGACAGTAACCTCAAACTACTGAAAACAGTTAAAGGGCTGCATTAATTGGGCAAGTGCTGAATCAAGAAAATAGGGAGCAGATGTGGCTCAAGCAGTCAAGCGCCTGCCTCCCACATGGGAGGTCCCAGGTTTGGTTCCCAGTGCCTTCTAAAGAAAAAACAGACAATGAGCAAAACTAAACAAAACAAAACAAAAACCAAAAACACAATGAGCAAAAACAACGAGCAAACAGACAAGGGAGCCATCTTGGGGAGGGTGGGAAGAAAACACAGCTATGAAAACCGTAGAAAAAGCTCCTGGCAGCCTTGCTGGTTCCTCCCACACCCTCTCCACACTGTGGGGTGGAGCCACCTTTTGTTCTCATTGTGATCTCTGGCCCTGTTCTAGGGAGAGCAGAGTGGCTCCTGTGTGTATGCTGGAGTACATGTATGTCAGTGCAAATCTGTTGGGTAGAAGTCTGAGGTACTTGGCCAGGGAACTTGTCTTGGGCTCACTCTCCCCAGAGTTTTTCCTGAGGGCAGAGATGCTGCTTGCAGACAGCTGGGACAGTGTGAGAAATAATTAAGTCAAAGTGGCCTGGTGCAAAGGACTGCCTGTATGAAGTCACACAAGAGATCATGCAAGAGGGGGTAAAAGTCTATCTCAAAGGGAGTAGAGGGGAGCATTCACTCAAACTCCTGTAAACTGCAAATGGGAGAATTCCTAAGGTCACTAGCAAGCTCAAGCCCAGGGAAGAACTCAGGCTTTGTGGCTCCATGCAGAATCACATAAGACAGAGAGAATTTTGCACCTCACATTTGCCTTGGACTGAGCTTCTTAATACCAGGACTAAACTCTGAAGGAGACCACCAGGCAAAGTAGAGCCAATTTGCAAAAACTGTGAAAGATGCTTTTTGCTTTGGTTTGTTTGTTTTAATTACCTCCTGGCATCCAAGAAAATTCTCTCATAGTACTAGCTGGATAGAAACTTAAGGAACAGACAGCTCAGGGGCTAAATCCCAGAGTTAACACATTAAAATATTAAAATGCACAGTGGGCAACAAAAGGTTACAAGACAAACAGAAAATAATGGCCCATCCAAAGGAACAAGATAAAAATCTAGAAACCATCAATGAAGAGGACCAAATTTTGGACTTATTGGACAAAGACTTGAAAAAAGTGATTCTCAGTATGCTCAAGGAGATAAAGGAAAACATGGAAAAAGAACTAAAGGATATGAGTAAAGCAATGAATGAACAGTGTGGGAATCTCTTTGAGATTCTCAATAGGAACCAAATAGAAATAATGGTGTTGAAGGACACAATAACTGAAATAAACAGTTTTGTAAAGGGTTTCAGTAGCAGATTGGAGTAGGCAGAAGAAAGAATGAGTGATCTCAAAGACAAGACAAGTGAAATGATTCATGTTGAAGAGCAGAAAGAAAGAAAAATAAAAAATAGTACACAGAGCCTAAGAAACCTGTAGAACACCATCAAACATAACAATATATGTGTCAGAGGAGTCCCTGAAGGAGAAGAAAGAGAGAAAGGGGCAGAAGGAATATTCAAAGAAATAACAGCAGAAAATTTTGCCAAATTTAATGAAAGACATGAATATGCACATTCAAGAATCCTAATGAACCCCAAACAGGATAAACTCAAAGGGATCCATGCACAAACAATAGTAATCAAACTGTCCAGTGCCAAAGACAAGGAGAAATTCTGAAAGCTGCAAGAGAAAAGCAACAAGTTGTACAAGGGAATTAAGTGCATGTTTCTCATCAGAAACCATGGAGGCAAGAACTATTTAAAGTGCTGAAAGAAAACAGTTGCCAACTAAGAATTTTATATCTGGCATGACTTTCCTTCAAAACTTAGGGAGAGACTGAGACATTCCTAGATAAAGAAAAGCTGAGAGAGTTCTTTACCACTAGACCTACCCTACAAACAATGCTAAAGGGAGTTTTTCAGAGCAAAAAAGTAAAAAGATAATAGACAGTGGATCAAAGTGTCATAAAGAAATAAGGACCTTCAGTGAAGGTAACCATATGAGTAATTATAAATGCCAGTACTATTGTGTTGTATTTTTTGGTATTTAACTCTACTTCTTACTTCCTGCAGGTGCTGAAATGCAAATGCATGAAAAGTAATAAGTCTATGGTTATAGACATACAATGTACAAAGGTATAATTTGTAATAAGTACAAAAAGAAGGTAGAGGGATGGAGGGGTATAGGAACAGTGTGTGTGTTCTATTGAGTTTAACTTGGTATTAAATCAAACATGATTTTTATGTATTTAGGATGTTAAATTTCAACCTTATGGTAACCTCAAAGAAAACATATGAAAAATATATTCAGAAAGAAATGAGAAGGGACTCAAAATTGTAAAAGAAATCAAACAAATATGAAAGTGGGCACTACTGGAAGAAAAAAGGATCAGAAAGTTATGACTAACAAAGACAAAATAGCAAAATGGCAAATGGCATAAGAAAGTTAATTTCATGTAAATAGATTAAACTCTTCAGTCAAAAGGGAGAGATTGGCAGAATGGATAAAAATGTATGATTCAACTATATTCTGTTTATAAGAGACTCACCTTAAATTCAAAGATATAAATAGGTTGAAAGTGAAAGGATTGAAAAAATACTGCAAGTAATAACCAAGAGAGAGCTAGGGTAGCTATACTAATAGCAGATAAAATAGGTGTATTAGTTAGCCAAGGGGGTGCTGATGCAAAGTACCAGAACTC
>JAQZBX010075874.1:0-14525 GCA_029593785.1 Cabassous unicinctus
CTGAGATGTTCCAGATGCTGAATTTAACAAAGATGTGAAAGTAGCTATTATAAATATGTACAAAGAACTAAAGGAAAATATGTTCAGAGCGTTAGAGAAAGCATGATCTTAGTTAGTTAGATATATAGGGAATCTTAACAGAAAAATGGAAACTGTAATAAAAGAATCAAATAGAAATTCTAGAACTGAAAATATGATAAATGAAATGAAAAGTTCATTGGATGAGCTTAACAGCACATTGGAGATGGCAGAAGAAAAAGTCAGTGACTTGAAGACAAGTCAACTGAAATTATCCAATTAAAGAACATACAGAATAAAGTTTGAAGAAAAACTTCAGGAACCTGTGGGACAATATGAAATAGTCTAACATGAATATTAGGATTCCCAAAAGGAGAAGAGGGTGAGAGTTGGGCATAAACATATTTGAAAAAATAATGGCCAAAAAATTTCCCAAATTTGATCAGAAGTGTTTATTTACAGATTTCAAAAGCTCAACAAATCCCAAGTAGGGTAAATACAAGGAAATTCATAATTAGGTACCCTGTAGACACAAGCTAAAAAACACAAGAAGAAAGAGAATCCTTAAAACAGAGATAAAAGAATAAGTAAAAATGTATGCTGATTCTTGTCAGAAAAAATGGAAGCCAAAAGACTTGAATGACACATTAAAGTGCTGAAAGAAAAAACCAAACCTGCCAGCCATAATTCTATATCCAGCACAAATATCTCTAAAATAAAGATTAAAAAATATATTTTAAGATTAATGAAAACTGAAACAGTTCATTATCATCAGACCTGTACCACAGGAGATTTTAAAAATATTATCCACCTATAGGGAAATGATAGTAGATTGGTATCTGGTTCTATGTAAGTAAAGTAGATGTAAAGGAAAGCACTGGAAATAGTACAAAAGTGGGTAAACATAAATACTGTGTTTCCTCTCCCTGTAATTTCCTAAAATGAAAGAAGGAAAAGAAAAAACACTAACTTCATAAGGTTAGTTAAAAAATGTCTATTTATAGTCAATATTTTACCACTTCACCCTGACCCTTTACACATCCTTCTTCATACTTACAACTTTTCATTTCACACTTTTAAATATCATATTCTACACATCACAACCTTTTAAGGCTATTATTCATCTCCCAACCTTTGTGCACAAGTGAAAAAGTGGTAGTCTTATTCCCTACCATAAAAATAATTATATTAAATATAAATAGACTAAATATTCCAATTAAAAGGCAGAGTTTATGAGAGTGGATATAAAAATCAAAATCCACATATGTGCTATCACAAGAGGTGCCATTTAAATAGAAAGATACAAACAGGTTGAAAGCAAAGGATGGAAAAAGATATACTATGCAAACAAGAAGAATATAAAAGCTGGTATGGCTATGTTAATACTAAATAAAATATCAAGGCAAAGATTATTATAACAATAAAGAGGAACATTTCATAAAGATAAAAGGTGCAATTCAGTAAGAAGACAGAGTAAACTTAAATACATGCATGTGTACTTTTTAGCAGAGCTTCAAAATTCATAAAGAAAAACTGAAAGAACTAAGCAAAATAGGCTAATCCAAAATCATAGTTGGGGATTTTAAATTTAATTCTGAATTCTACAACACACCAGACAATGAAGGAAACACAATGCTTATTTAGTTCTAACTGACCAGTGGAGGCCTCTTATCCAGGCAGACATTCTGCAGCACTGAATTTTGAGAGGGTCTTAAATTTAAGGCACTTTCTTAGTAGACAATGGTTTTGAAAACATGCATGAACAATCTTCACCTGGCATTTTATTGTTTTATTTTTTATAAAAGGGAATTAAAACATTTATTTCAATTTTTGTGGAGCTATGTTTAGAAAACATTACTTTGCCTTTTAAATTTACTTATTTCATCACAGAAATAGAGTTTAAAAACCTAAATATCACACAATATCAGATGGTTCAACCAATTTTTAACTTGGTTAGTTTGAGGCTGAATTTTTGAGTTGGTTCCTGATATCCTGTTTTCCTTATTAAGAAGACTTAATCAATGTGTTTAAATCACAGAGATGCAGGTGACATTCCATTATGAAAATTCAGAGGCTCTCTTTGCGTTCATGTTCATATGGAGTACCATCCCACTTATGCATGGAGGTGGCCTTAGGGCTGCCTTCGGGTAGGGCCAAATTTTTTTTTTCTCAAAACAGAGCTTTGAATTTTGTCAAGCACTTGGACAGAACAGGAGGGCACTTGGCGCCAGGAGGAAAAAAGGCATTGAAAGCGGAGGTGGGAGGACACAGTGGACGGCTTTGGCTGACTTCACAGCGTTGCCTGGGGTCTACTCTGGTTTGGAATATGAATTAGGCAGTTTGTGATTGGTACACATTGTTTGATCACATAAAGAAAATTGGTGGATTTCTTCCCCTCTTGCTATTCTGTAAAATGAAATCAGGAGTATATCCCCTTGTATAGTTACTAAATATTATAGCCAAGAGGAGATTAAATTTTGGGATGACAGAGGAAAATATGGTAAATCAGGAACAGCAGCAATGATTTCTTTAAAATAGCATAATCCAATGTAACAATTCTGAGCTAACTTAGATATTTCAGTTGAATAAAAACTGATTTTTCTTCCAGGAAATGTTTTAGGATATTCCAAATTAAATGTTCATTCTTTCCTTAAGTATAATAGTTGCATAGAAAGCTCAGCGACTTTGATCCAGCACATTTTAAATGGTTTGTAATATATATCCCAAAACAAAAAGAAGCACAGAATCTTCTATGGCTTCATAATTTCATGCCCAAAGGACACATAACAAACCTGTGTGTGGATATTTTTTTTCCAGTAAGGCAATATAATGAACAAATCTTTCTCTTAAGTGTTGGCATTTTGAGGAACTATTATCAAACTGGGAAATATAAATGGTCTGGTTTATCAAGTTTCTCTTTTAAATGAAGGTACTGCCTCATGGTTTGAATGCACTGTATGCAACAATAAGAGTGCATAAATAATATTTATTTTATAACAAGATTCACAAGTTGCTACAGGTAAATATTAACTGTCACTTATGCAGCTGTTGCAGAACTTACGTAACCTCTATGTTCAGTTATGGTTGTGCATTTGAAGTAATCTGATTTCAGTCTTACTGATTCCCATTTTTGGTTATGGTTACTCAATTTTAAACTATAAAACTATAGTTTACATGTTTCCTGGTTTTGTTTAGTAGGTGAAATATATTGACCTAAAAAGGCAGTAATTAGGGAGAGTAATGGTTTCCTCTCTAATTAATGAACTGGCACCATCTAGTTCTGTATCTCTGAAGTGTGTGTATTTGTCATGTATCCTAGAGGGCAGACAAAATGATCCATTGGATGATGTGAAGAAAACATTAGAACTTCTATTTATATTTTGTTGTATCATTTTCTTGTCCTTTTAAAATTTCTATATTGGGATATGTTTTATAATACACATAGTATACTAAGTTAAAAGATACTAAGTATAAGTATACTAAGTATAGCATAATAATAAGTACATGTACTTTATAAAATATAATCAGGGATGCCATTAAAAACTGGAAACCATTCATCCTAATTATAACACCTTTCCTTTTGACTTAAAATATGAAAATAAGATAAAAACAACTACTTTGTATATTATATGTTTTGGTTACCTAAACTATTTCTTGGGGTCTAAATAATTTCAGGAATACAATGACAAATATCTAGGCTTTGTGTTAAATATAATGAATTGTGCATTTAATGAATTGAGTTCCCAATGCTACATTCATCCCTAAGAAAAGAAAGCTAAGACCAACTGTCAGACATGTCCTAAAGAGGGCCTTAGAAATGCGTTTTAACTTGATTTGGGAGAACCATCAGGGTAAAGCAAATTTGTTTTGTTATTTTTCCCCAACCTTCAATCTGGAATTTTTAAAAGCCATATTGCTCTTTTGTATATGGTGAAATAGTACTCATTTTTGTGTCTAGTAATAGGCTGAGGAATTGAATCATGTTTCCAGGACCAATTACAAATGACAGAAACTGATATTTTAAAATTATAATAATTCTTACATTTGTATGGCTTTTCAGCTTACAAAATATTTTAACCTATAGTATTCACTTTCAACCATATAACATATTATAAATAAAGGATCATTAATATTAACCACAATTTGCAGGTAAAGAAATGAAAATCTTGTGATTGAGTAAATTGACCAAGGTTAGTTGACTTTAAAAATAGCAGAGCTGGGTGCTAAAATCAGGGTGTCATGACTCTGAGTTCAGGGCTTTCCACATTCTCCTTTTCAAAATAAACACTTTGCATTAACGTTTTTATGATATCAGATGCATAAAAGTCTGAGATGATACCAGCTAGACTTATGACCTTGGGCTACTCAGTTGAAGTCGAGTGGAGTTACATGTATGTGTTGAAGGTATGAGAATTCAGCTATGGTTGGGAGAGACAGAAAGAATAGAAAAATAAATGGTGTGGGTGATTCTACCCACCGTGCCATTCAAAAAGCCTCTGAGAGAAGGTGAAATGGGAGATGTGAATCTGCTGTTCTCTCAGTCTGTCTGAGATCTTACATGCCTCTGCTAGTGTGAACATATCGCTGGGCTGAACGGAACTGTATTGTTTAAAGAGATACACGTTTTGCACAACATGTCCCCTTCACGCAAGCCAGCTACTTCATTTGGTGTTCAGCCAACAAAACAGTGATCTCAATGCCGAGCAATTTAGGGAATTTTAAAGGGTAATATTGATTTCAAGTGATTGTACCTTATGTGTATGTATGTAAGGTATGACTCTCTCTACCATGCTGTCTTTAAGCGAAATGGCCTCATCTTTAGAGTGGTACTAAAGTCCATTTTACAAATCTCTTGACGAGTTTTTTTAAAAACACCAGAAAAGCACCTTGAAAAAAATTACTATACAGACATGGAATGGTCTATTTTGTCTAATCCCACTGGGGAAAGTCCCATTCCATAGCTTTTTCATAGGAACTTTTCTACAAAGCCCCAAGAGTTAGTGTTCCGTGAAGATGTGGTTAAGGAGAATGTTGAAAGGCCTGGCCCCTGGGTAGGGTATGGGTGGTTTACAGATCAGCAACCTGAGCCCCTGAGACGTGGGTTCCAGCTCTCTCACTGATGACCTCTATGTCCTTGGACAAATCACTTCACCTTCTTGGGCCCCCGTTTCCTCACCCATAAGAAGAGGAGATTGTTAGCTGATCCCAGAGCCTGTTCCAGCTCTGACATTCTATGATTCTTTCACAAGGTCCATGCATCAAGCTTGTCTTTGGGATAGAGGCTATCATGACCATAATTATGCCTTTCACTTTTATGTTTTGTGTGTTCCCTCTAAGGCACATAATCATTTTAATACCCTTACTCAAAATGACCGACTTTTTTTTTCACAGTAGCCAAGCTGATCATTATTGGTTAGCCATTTCTTTTCAGTCTCTTTTTTCTGGGCTTTATTATTTGAATAGTGGATTACTGAGTTCTTAAAGCTTTTCTTCCTTTTACCTTCTCTGTTCTTGTCCTGTTCCAGCTCTCTGAATAGCCTGTTGGACTCTCACTCCCAATAAATTTTGATAACTTGAATAGATGTTGGATTGTCACCCTTCAATATGTGGCTTTCCCCACTTAAGTCCTTACGTTCTTCTACATAGACACTGTGACTTCCCTCCAGAACCTTTGGGGTCAGAGCCATGCCCACCTCTGATTTACTGCCTGTTTGGGGACATAGTAAGGGCTTTTGATCATTCTAACTTCAGACCACCCGTTTCTTGTCTCCTGTCTGCTGGAAGACAGCTTCCCAGCTGCCTGTGGATTCCTAAGGCTTAGATTTCTGTTCTTTCTCAGCTTAATGTTTAAATACTCCTAATCCTTTTTGCCTTGCAGTCAGATCTCTTCACCATTGGATCCCTGTCTAGGACTTATCACATCTGTTTGGCTTTATATGAATAGTTTGCAGATAATTCTTTATTTCAGTAGAAATGTAGTGAGAGCCTCCCATGTACCAAACACTTGAGATAAAAATGGGAGCCAGAAGTTAGAAACCTGAGAGATAGAAACACTAAATGAGGAATGGAAACAAATAAGAGAGCATCATGAGAATGAAGGAGGAGGGGAAGGGAGAGAAAGAGGGAGAGAGGGAGAGAGAGGGGCATAAATGCATACATACACCACAAAAGGGAGGCCAAAACCAAAAAATTTTCGGCTATCACTGCACTTTAATTTCCTGAAGACAATGAAATTTATCAACTGAAATCAGGTGTAAATACTCCGATAATGTGGCAGTATTTCAAACTCACTGACAGCTGAGCACCTTCAGATCCATGCACTGACTGAAAAAAAAAAAAGGGTCAGCCTTTCTGCACTACCTGAAAAGCCTTAGCTTTTCCTGCTTTAGTTAGAAAGTTTATATTTGTTTTATTCTACTCTGCTTCTTGGATTTCCTACAACTTGACCATAACCAAGAGAATTTGGGGTTAAGACTGGAATAAGCTGTACTGATGAGCTGCCACTGAATTAATTCATGAGTCCTCCACTGGCAAAGTCTAGCTTGATTTTTGCATATCTCTATTTTTTTGTTTTCAGCCTCTTCTACTTCTTGGCTTGCATTCAGGTTACAAACATGCTCAAAAAGATGAAAACCAAAAATTAAAATTAAACCCTGTACTTGATCTTACCTCCCCTTCAAACTATCATCCTACCTCTCCAGCTTTCTTTCATTCTCAAACTTCATATGAAACACCATACTTACTAAAGTTCACTTCTCACCTCCTGCTCAGCGTTCAATACATTATTGTAAGGCTTTCTTGTGCCCCTCCTACAATTGCTTTTACTGTTTATGGAAGTCAACAGTGACATACTATTAGGTAGATTTTAATTTAAATCTTTCCTGGGCTCTTCACTGTATTTGATGCTGTTGACCACCCCCTTCTTGCTTTGGAACATAAACATATTGGTGTGCAGGATTTTCTGTGCCTCTATATAACCACTCTTACCATAGCACCTGTTAACTCAAACACAGGCAGTGTACCACTCATTGAAGAATAGCTGTCACTTGAGACACCTGAAACATACCTCTTTGTTTGCAAATATTGTGATTCATGTCCTGGACTCTTCCAACCTCCAGTCTTGTTGAAGTCCCATCCTCCCCTCTCGTGGGCAGATAACAATGCAGTAATTTGTAATAAGTTGCATTGTTTCCTAACTCTGAACTCCAAGAACCTGTCGGTATACTAGGCATTTGGTATGATTGTTTAAAAGAAAAAAAACTTGGATATTATTTGTAACTTTTTGAGATGGAGTTCCCAGAAAATTCAAAGCATGTTCTGACATCAGCTTCTGAGAACCTTATAGGACGTTCAATCACAATTGTGTATATCAGAATAAATATACTGTTATTTAAGCAGTCCATCTCACTTTATGCAAAAGGGGAAGAGACCAATTCCTACTCTGATATTACTTTAGCATTTATAACTCAGTACTTAGTTATCTTCTGTTTTGTGCATTAATGTTTGTTACCTCAATTAGGGTATATGCTCTTTTTAAGCAGGAGCTTTGCATTTTATTTCAGTATTCCTGATTACCTTTTATAATGCTGAACATATAGTGGAATTATGCTTAGGTGTTATGAAATTTTCACATCACAATTATACTGTTGATTACCTTGAGGAGATTGGGAAAGATTCAGTATATCATTTACCTTTTCAGTAATAATAATCATAATAATATAAATAATCACTATATTTTACAACTTTATAATAGTGTTCTTTATGACTTTTTGTTTGTTTTAGAATAGGAATGGTGTATTTCCTTGAAGATATTTAGCTATCTCAGCCAAATCCCACAATATAGTATTTTATGTGGATTAAAAATCTCTGTTCTGAATTTGAAGTACTGTTGGTAAGTGGTTGAGTATTATATCCTAGAATTACATAATGTGGACTTTAATTCAGTTCTGGAAATTTGCCCATAAGCTGCTTTGACTGGCAAAATATGGATATCTATATAAGAGCAAAGGTCCAATGTTGTTACTTTCTACATTTTCACCGTTGAAAGGAACTAATTGAGAAAAATAGGAAGAAGGGCATGAGGGATGTTTTTGGGGTGTAGAATATGTTCTATAATTGGGTTGTGGTGATGATTGCATAACTCTGTAAAACTATTAAGAATCATTGAATTAAGCACTTAAAATGAGTGGATTTTATGGTATATAGACTATACCTCAATAAAGCCATTAAAAAGAGAAACAAGAAACATGAAGTAAAGAATTTTTGATTTTGCATGTATTCCTCCAATATATATTGCTTCTTAGTCTTCCAGTTGTTGTACCTTCTATATCAGAAAGATATTAACTTTAATTTAGTACTTCCTCTTTAATAAGTTAATAAGTTATGATAACACTGCCGCTCTTTTCTTATATATCTTAATTAGTAATTTGTTGAAATGCAAAGATTTTCCTTTAAAAAAAAACTTTTATTTTGGAAAGTTTCTGAAATACACAAAAGTAGGGTGAACGTGATTGTGTTCCCAGCTCTAACAATGATTAATTCTTGGTACTCTTGTTTCATCCACTTATATGCGCCCCCCCACCCGACTGTTTTGAAGCAAATTCCAGACATCCTAGCAACCCATTTGTAAATATTTCAGTATGTATCTCTGAAAATTAAGGACTCTTAAAAGAATATAACTACAATAACATTAGCAGGTCTAAACAAAACCTTAATATCATCAAATATCTGGTCAGTACTGATATTTTCCCAGTAGTCATATATGTGGATCCTGGCTCAAAATATTGTATATATTTGATACATAGATGATATATGTGACATATGGACACATATATGACACACATATATGAACCCTTTCGACCAGGATCAAAATAATATCCATACATCATGATTGATTGATGCAGCTCTTAAATCTTTTTTAAACCACAGATTCGTCCTTCAAATTATTTTTTTCCTTGCTTCGTTGTTGTTAAAGAAACAAGATCTCTTTTGCCCTAGAGTTTGCTCTTTATATCCTTGGGGTGTTGTTCCCTATGTTTCTCTGCCCTGTATTTCCTCTTTGCTCTGGAAGCCTGATTAGATTCAACTTCATATTTTCAGGCTATGTTGCTTCATAGGTGATGTTGGGAACTTGCATCAGAAGGTCCATTATTTCTGGTTAACTCTTTCTATGATGTCTGAGGCCATGATAATCATCACCCAGATCCATTAGTTCATTATGAATTTCAAAATGGTAATAGCTCACTTCTTTGACGCCTTCTTCATTTATTAATTAGAACACTTCTCTGAACTTAAATGTCCCTTATCAACTATTTGGTTACTGTGAGCTAGAGGACAACGTATAGGAAAAGGAGTATTATTACCACTTTTCAAAATAATGAGTTAGTTTTCTAACATCCTCCAACAATTACCAATTTGTTTTTGTGAGTTTTGCATCATTTTGAACTCCTGATTTAAGTATATTTGATGTGTTTGTTGAGGCTCAAATTGTCTCACTTCGGCTAGTAGAAATCTGTTCAAGCTGACTTTGGATCCTCGCTTTCTAGTATGGCAAGATTTTCCGGATTCACTTCATATGCTTCGTTTGCTAGGCCTTTCCCTCTCAAGGAATCCTGCTTTTTTTTTTTTTTTTTTTTTTTTTTTTTTTTTTAATGCTGTTTTGACAACAGTGTGGGAGTTAGGGATCCTTCTTGCTCCAGGGATCATCATTGTTTCCAAGTCTTTTCAGTGGACAGAGCTCGAAAGTGTGTGTTTATTTAAGATAAAATATATCACGAGTTATTCTTGATAGTTCCACTTCAAATTTAGGTGTTCCGGATTTTTACTGAATTTAAATGCTGTGCTTTACTCACCTTTAGCAGTAAATGTTTAAAAATCAGTTCTCTGGGGCAGAAGTTGGTTGGAGCACTCTGATTTGTAGTGTTTGCTAGTTTTTATGGAGTAAATAATTCCACCATGGCTGATTTCAAGCTTTGAACAGTTTAAAAGCCAGCTCATAAAATTCCTGAAAATTTAATAATTGGCTTTCATGAGCCTATGCGAACCATTGCAGCACATTACTTCATCTCTTTTACTTAATCTCTTAAAAGTTAAAATCTTAACTTTCAATTTGTGGGCAGTTTTTTTTCCTTCCGTCCTTATGGTATTCATCACTGGTAATGTACAAAGTACTGTATTTTAGAGCAATTTGGAGTAGTTCTTCTCACTGTAATTGTGCCACAAAGTAGATATACAATTAATTTCATTTGTTTAATTTTACTTTAAATTATTAGGGATTGCTTTTTATTTAATTTTGTTTCATAATTAGGTAAATTATGTACATGGTTGCAAGTTTCTATAAAATCTACAAAACAAGATTTATTCAAAGACGCCTGGCTTCTCTCCTTGTTCTCTCCACTTTATTTCCTTCCTCCCCTATAGATGACCACTAAAAGAACAGTATGGTTTATCCTTCCATTGTTCTAGAATATAAGCAAATATATACATATGTATATATACATTCTTAAATATACATATCTTCCTCCCTCTCTTAGATAAATGATAGTGTCCTATACAGTTTTTTCTATATTGCTTTTTAAAACAACTTATTTCTAGAAAACCAAATCAATAGTAATACAGAGAGTAATATATATAGATATTTCTGATTCCTTTTTTACAGCTACGTAGTACTTTATTGTGTGTACCATATTAATACAACAAGTTCCGCATTAGTGGTCATTTGAATTGTTTCTGGTTTATTTGTTTTTTGCTATTATAAATAGTGCTGTAAAGCAATGGTTATCAATTTCAGCATCAAAGCAGATTGTTGAGTCCTTCCTCCTCAACTTCTCATTCAGTGAGTCTTTATTCTGTTCAAGCCAAGTGATGACACTTGGTTTATCCAAGTGTCAACATTGTATTTGTATTTATGTATGTTTTTAAATTTTTGTTATGGAAAATTTAAATCATATATAAAACTAGACATCATATAGTTCAATGAACCCCCATATATCTATCACCCAGTTTCAACAATTATCAACTTAGGACCAATTTGTTTTATCTGTATCCTCAGTCATTTTCCCTTTCTTTATGAAATTATTTTGAAGCAGACTTGAGATTTGTATTTTTGGCTTTGGTCAAATCACTTAACCTTGCTAAGCCTCAGTTGCCTCCATTGTAACTTGGGAATAATCACAACTTTTTCCAATGGTGTGCTGGTACGTGTTTAACAGTCAGCTCTCCAGGGGTAAAAACAAGCCTTGATTTGTAGCATTTCCCAATTTCTGTGGTGTAAATACTCCCACTATGGCCTTTTCAAGCTACCAAAGAGATGTTACTGAATTCAAAGATGGGAAAAGATGTGCACAATTGGTTTTCTTGAGCCAGTACAAACTCCAGTATATCACTGCTGCTGTCCTTAGGGTTGTAGTGAGAATTTATTGAAACAAAATAGTGCAGGTTATATAGTGTACAGCAATAAATAGTAGCTCTTATTGTTGTTATTATTCTCTCTAACCTAATGAGCCTCCCCTCCCATTTGAGAGAGTTCTTCAAGAAGTTCTTCCTCATTGCGTGTTTCCCTGCATCTAGCCATTCCATTTTCAGTCTATCCTAGGACTCACAAAGCAGTGGGATCCTAGTCACTGAGTTACTCCATCTAATAATTGGTTTCTACACATTTTAATTAAAATAAAAACTTAAATACCTTGATCCCTTGGAGAATATAGTAAAGAAGTGTTAATGTATTTACCTCACAGAATTTGTGAGATGAATATTAAGTGTTTGGAGCGTTAAGTGTAAAGCTATTTCAGAGTAGGTGTTTTTTGTTTTTTTTTTAGTTTTGTCATCACTAATTACCTCCTGCTATTGATAGAAATAGCTGGGGAATATTAAAAATTTCCATTTATGGTTATAATGTAATGAACAACATACGCCCAATTCAGTTTATCATTCTAGGCTTGCATGTTTAAAGCCAATCAAACAAACAAGTAATTGTACTAATGTCGTTAGAGGACGCAGCTTAATGGTTTACTTACATTGATTTGACATTTTGCTTATGGCGGATTTAAGGGATATTAATTATTGTTATTGTCCACATTTTAAAAAATCAAAGTAGTCTCAATGTCTTATCTTGTTGTTCCTTCTCTTCTCTAGATAGTCTTTTCTCAGTGAGCTGAAGACATATCAGACAAATCCTGAAACCTGTGTCACTCATTACATTCTGTATCCCTTTATTCAGAATGTTGGAAAGTTGATAAAGGTTTGATACCCAAACAAAGTTAGGCACAGAACTCTAGATTTTGTGAAGAGAAGTTCAGGTATCATAATGTTTCACCACACGGAATCACAGTGAAATTGGATACATTGTATACCATGCTGTTAAAAGTCCAATTCATATGATACTTAATATCATATTATGATAATATGATCTAGTATTAGTAAGACCAAATATGAAAATGTTAAAGACATCAAATTTAGAGAGTATTATCATAGTGAAACTGAAGTGGCCATTTGAATAGTATCAACCCCAGAGTTATGCAAACACTCAAAAAGTGCACAAAACAGACATTATTTTCTCATTAAAGCTAATCTTCTGATAATTTCTGTCCTCCTCTTTATTTCTTTTTCCTTGCTCACCACATCAGATTTTTTTCACCCCTCCAGGTTTTTAAAGTAAAAAGGGACAGGTTTGCTAAACTATCCAGTGATTGGCCTACATTCAGAAAGATTTGAGAATATAGAACTGGGGTCTTTTGACTTCCTGTTGTCTATTTTTTGTCTTCTCTAGACAAACCTGTGCTCAGATCTTCATTATGTATTATATAGTGCACTGGTATATTTTTCCCTATAGGAATGGCATTTGTTCCTAAGGACAGTTGAGCACAATAGATTCAATTAACTAGTAAATAAGATTTTCATTATGTTGCCCACGTTTGCTATAATGAAGGCTAAAAGCTGTTGGAGCACCATTGCTGTATTGTTGGAAAGTTTTGTGTTTTGTATGTTAAAGTGATGGGTAATAAAGATGATAAAATAAGGATGTATAGTAAGAGTTACACTGACAGTGCTGGTATGTGTCAGAAAGGAAAGGCTCTTGTGACTAAGCTAAGTATACTTAAATACTATATTTTCTCAGTGATGTTTAGGATTTATAACTATGTACTTATAACTACAAACACTGCAATACTTCCATGAAAGGTCTTATTTCTGAGGATTTCTAGCCCCTATCCCCATTACAAACCATCAACATATTTTATTTAATTACTCCATTTTATAGTATGATATTTAAAAATTCAGCTGTCATTGTCAGAGATGAATAGAGCATGTATTGAATTAAAATAGTTGATACTTACATGTGTCAGGTGCTATTCTAAGGGTTTTGATTATAGTAACTCATTTTTTTCCTCTCATCGGTCTTACAAACTAAGATTATTGTAACCCCCATTTTATAGATGAGCAAGTAAATAGATGACCTAGAGAGGTCAAGTAGCTTGGTCAAGTCTCAGCGTTATTAAGTGGAGGAGGCAGGATTTGAACTCAGGCTGCCTGGTACCAGTCCCAGTGTGCTTATCCTTTATACTGTACTACATCCAATAGAGAATGTTGAAAATCAACGAGACATGATATACTTTTTTAAAAAGCTATATTTAACTTCATATGGCAGAGAAAGGGATTTGAAGATTTCCAAAAAGACCTTTGAAGGGTGTAGTTTCATAAAACATTACCATGTTGTAAATAGGATAGAAAAATCAGTGAAGTTGTAGCTGGAGATAAATGTGAAAAATTAACCGAAAACCTCTGCAAAGCCTGAAAGATGTGGCCTTTCTTTCTCCTTCCTGGGCAGCTTGTTTTTTTGGGAGCAGAACAACTGATTAGCATATTTTATTTCTGTTGTTAAATGCCAAGCCTGTTTGCCACAACTGGATTTGCCTAATTTGCAGTGTTTAGTGCAGGGCTTGTTGATTCTCTAAGGAGCGCTTAGACGTCCGCTGTAAATTATCTGCTCAGCCTCCCTGCCTGTGAGCCCCGTACCGCCCACCTGGTGCACTGGGCGCTGGCATCCAGGCACTCGACATATGCAGGAAGAATCATACTCAGCCTCTGGGGGCAGCGCTGCAAATTAGAAGGTGAATTTGCAGCCCTCTGGGCAGGCCCTTACGTGTGCAAATCCTGTTCCTTGTAATTGGAATTGTGTTTGTAAATCCCTGTACACCCAGATGAGGGTGTACAGGGATTTACACCCCTGTGTGTTGAGTGGAAAAGAATAGAAAACATGCTTAAAAGAGACCCGTTTAGATTCCTCTAAAAACTGGACAGTATGGATGGACTTTTCACAATCATCTTTCATTGAATGTGAACTCTCTTTATTTCTTAAAAAAATATTGCAAAGTCTACATTTAATCATAATTGAAATAGTGTCACTCCTAGCTATGCAGTCAGTCTTTGTAACTGAAAGAGATCTTGGTGTTACTTCTTGTGACATCTTTATAAGGAACCATATTAAAATAATGTCAGTCTAAACTCTGCCT
>JAQZBX010075875.1:0-14526 GCA_029593785.1 Cabassous unicinctus
TAAACGGGTGCTCTATCCATTGCGCCACACCCGCTTCCTGCCGTGAGGTTGCTGCATCAGCCCACCGCACCGCTCAGGCCGGCGTGCCCTCACAAGGAGGCCTCAGGACGCGAACCCGGGCCTCCCATATGGTAAACGGGGGCTCTATCCACTGAGCCACACCCGCTTCCCCTATTATGTTAATTTATACACAGCTAATCTCTGAAAATGACACTTAATCTTTACTACAAGTGAAGATTTACAATGTAGCCATGACTCTAATTTATCAGAAAACCCCGGAAAGTATTATAATTAAATGAAGGGTTAGTTCATTGTTTCCTTTCAAGATCCAAGTGAGTGATATTCTGTTATGCTTCAAGGAGGTTAAAATAGAAAAGAACAGGCATATGGAAGTTAAAATGTTGCAGAGTGAATATACAACTGTACAGCTGAACAGAGGCCTATCAAAATTTAAAACAGAATTCCAAGAGAGAAGCTTCTGATTGACCAGGATGGTGGCCTAAGAAACTCCAGCAATCTGTTCCCCCACAGAATCTTTGAACAAGCAAAAACTGGAAGAGCCATCTTCCTCAGAGCCCTGGAAAACAGTTAAAGGGTTGCAGTAACTAGGTGAACTCCGAATCAAGAAAATGCAACTTAAAAAATGGAAGGAGTAGCTCATGATGCGTTTGCTACCCTCCACGTCCCCAGCACAGTGTGCAGCCAGTCTGTGCTTTCATTGTGGGTTCCCTGTCCTGTTCCACAGGGGAACAGAATAACCCCTATGTACAAACTGGGGTGCCAAACTATTGGGTGGTAGCCTGAAGGAATGAATTAGGACACTTATCTCTGGCTTGCTGTTGCAAAACTTGCCCTGCACACAGAAGCAGCTTGTAGACAGCTAAAGCAGGGCAGGAAACAATCAAATTGAAGTGGCCTGAGAAAAGGATTATTGGCTTCAAGACATAAAATAAAATATGAGTGAGGGAAATCTATTTCATAGGGAATAGAGGAGGCAGTCAGCTTCCTGAAGGTGGGGGAATTATAAAAGCCACCAGCACATGTCCAAGACAAGACACATACACAGGAAAGACGGAAAAGATCCTGCACTATCACTTCAGGCTGACTTTCTTGTTAGACAGGCAAAATTCTGAAGCAGAGTACCAGCCAACACAGAGCCATATGGAAAAGACTTTGAAAGGTATTTTTTTGCATTGGTGTCTTCATTTTTGTTAGCTCCTGGTACTCAAGAAAATATGTCATACCACTAGCTAGAAAAAACTTAGCTCTGGGACCAAATTACAAAATCAAAACAATAAATAATTAAATGTTCAGTGTGCAAAAAAGATTATAAGCAAATAGGAAAAGATAGCCCAGCTAAAGACATGAGATAAAACTTCAGAAACCATCAATGAAGAAAACCAGACTTTAGACATACCAACAAAGACTTTAACAATATGCTCAAAGAGATAAAGGAAAACATGGAGAAAGAACTAAAGATATCAGGAAAATAATAAGTGAACAAAATGAGAATCTCAATAAAGTGATAGAATTATAAAAAGGAACCAAACAGAAATACTAAAGTTGAAGAACTCAGTAACTGAAATAAAAAATTCCTATAGAGTTTCAACAGCAGATTGGAGTTGGCAGAATAAAGAGAACCAGTGAACTAAAAAGAGAAAGGAGCAGAAGGATTATTCAAAGAAATAATGGCAGAAAACTCCCCAAATTTAAAGAAAGACGTGAATATTTATACACATTCAAGAAGTCCAATGAACCTCAAACAGGATAAACTCAAAGAGAACCACACCCAGAAAAATTATAATCAAAATGTTGAATACCAAAGACAAAGAGAAAATTCTGAAAGCTTCAATACAAGGGCAACATATTAATGACAAGGCAGCCCCATTAAGATTTAAGTGCCAATTACTCATCAAAAACAATGGAGACAAGAAGGCAGTGGGATGAAATGTTTAAGTGCCTAAAGAAAATAATTGCTAACCAAGAATTTTATATCCAGCAACACTGTCTTCCAAAAATGAGGGAGAAATTAAGACATTCCCAGATAAACAAAAGCTGAGAGAATATGTCACCACACTATCTGTGCTACAAGCAAACAATTATAAAGGGAGTTTTTCAAATTGAAAGGAAAGGACAATAGACAGTAGACTGCAGGGGTAAAAGGGAAGAGATAATTATAAATGCCAGTACTATTGTATTGTTCTGGTATGTAACCCATCTTTTTATTTTACTTCATACAGGTTCTAAAATGCCAATGAATGAAAGGTAATGAAAAATCCTTGGTTTTGGACAAAGATATAATTTGTAACAAGTGCAGCAAAAAGGTGGAGAGTGGCAGAGAAATACAGGAGCAGTGTTTGTGTAAAGTTGGTATCAAATCGAACATGACTGTATAGATTTAGGATGTTAAATTTAAGCCCAACATGGTAACCAAAGAAAACATCTGAAAAATATACACAGAAGGAAGAGAGGCCACAAAATTGTTCAGTATAAAAAATCAAATATAAAAGTATAAAGTAATGGAAGAATTGAGGGGCAGAAAATATCTAAGACTATGGTGGTGTGGAGCTGTTATGTACCCAAGTAAAACTTGTTCTTGGAAGTTAATCCATCCCTGTGTGAACCTATTGTGACCAGGACCTTTCTGATGAGGCTACCTCAGTTAAAATGTGACCCCCCTCATTTAGGATGGGTCTTAATCCTATTACTGGAGTCCTTTATAAACTGAATGATGAGAGAGAGAGAGAGAGAGCACGCGTGTGCACGTATGGAAGCAAGAAGCTGAAATCAACAAAACCTCCAAGAGAAGGGAGAGACCAGGAGACGCCGCCAGTGCCTTGCCATGTGGCAGAGGAGCAAAGGATTGCCTTCATGAAGCCTTGATTTGGACACTTTCAGCCTCAAAACTGTAAGCTAATAAATTCCCATTGTTTAAGCCAACCCCTTTTCTGGTATTTGCTTTGAAGCAGCCTAGGAAACTTAAAGACTTATACAAACCAAAGAGCCAAATGGCAGAAAAAAGTCCTGCATTATTAGTTACTAATATCAGAAAACATAGTTACAGGAACAAAGTAGTATACTATATACTGATAAAGGGGTCAATTCAGCAAGAAGATATAGCAACTATAATATTTATGCAACTAACAGCAGAGCCCAAAATACAAAAAGCAAATATTGATATATTTAAAGGGAGAAATAGACAGTTCTACATTAATAGGAGACTTCAATAAATCACATTCAATAATGGATAGAGCATCAAAACAGAAGATTAATAAGGAAATATAAAACTTGAATAATATGAACTACACCTATCAGACATATAGAGAACACATCACCCAACAACAGCAAAATACACAGAACTCTTTACCAATGCACAAGGATAATTCTCCAGGATGGTCTCAATAAATTAAACAATATTGAAATCATACAAGGTATCTTCTCTAACCACAAGGGAATGATGCTAGTCATCAATAACAGAGGGAAAATTATAAAATCTACAAATATATGGAAGTTAAAGAACACACTTAAAAAAAAAATTTTTTTTTTTTTAAATCATACAATATGATACACAATGTATTTGGTTCATAGTAACGCAATCATACAGTATTTGTCCTTTTGTGTCTGGCTTGCTTCGCTCAACATAATGTCCTCCAGGTTCATCCATGTTGTCATATGCTTTATGACTTCATTTCTTCTTACAGCTGCATAATCTTCCATTGTGTGAATAGACCACAGTTCCGTTTATTCATTCATCAGTTGATGGACACCTGGCTTGTTTCTAACTTTTGGCAATCATGAATAATACCGCTATGAAATAGGCGTGCAGAAGTCTGTTCATGTCATTGCTCTCAGTTCTTCTGGGTATATACTCAGTAGTGGTATTGCAGGATCACATGGCACATCTATATTCAACTTCTTTAGGAACTGCCAAACAGTCCTCCACAGTGACTGTACCATTCTACATTCCCACCAACAGGGAATAAGTGTTTCTATCTCTCCACATCCTCTCCAACACTTGTAGTTCTCTGTCTTTTTAATAGTGGCCAAAGAATACACTCTTAACCAATGGCACAAAGAAGATATCAAAAAGGAAATGAAGAAATACCTTGAGGAGAATGAAAACACAACATACCAAAATTTATTGGCTGCAACAAAGGAAGAACAGAGAGGGAAATTTATAGCTCTAAATGCATACAGAGAAAAAGAAGACAGACCTCAGATCAGACACCTAACCTAACACTTAGAGGAACTAGAAAAAGAAGAGCAAACCAAACCCAAAGTGAGTAGAAGGAAGGAAATAACAAAACTAGAGTGGAAATAAATGAAATAGAGAAGAGAAAAAAAAGAGAGAGAATCAACGAAATCAAAACTTTATTTTTTGAAAAGATCAATAAGATCGACAAACCTTTAGCTAGACTGATAAACAAAAAAATAGAGAAGATGCAAATAACTAAAATCAGAAATGAAGCCAGGGATATTACTACTGATGCCACAGAAATGAAAAGGACTATAAGAGGATACTATGAACAACTGTATGCCAACAAATTAGATAATGCAGCTGAAAAGGAAAAATTCTTATAAATATACAAACTACCTATGACTCAAGAACAAACAGAAGATCTGAACAGACAAATAACAAGTAGAAATTGAATCAGTAATCAAAAACTTCCCAACGAAGAAAAACCCAGGACCGGATGGCTTCATTGGTGAATTTTACCAAATATTCAAAGAAGATTTAACAGCAATCCTAACAAAATTTGAAGGGGAGGACACAATTTATAATTCATCTGATGAAGCCAGAATAAGCCAGATAAAGATATCACAAGAAAATAAAACTACAGACCAATTTCCCCTAATGAATATAGAGGCAAACATCATAAAAATACTAGCTAACTGAATACAACAGCACATTAAAAGAATTATACACCATGATCAAGTGGGATTTACTGCAGAATTGAAAGGGTGATTCAACATAAGAAAAGTAATGCAATATATCATATTAATAGAAGGGAAAAAACACATGTGCATTACAGTGCAGAAAAAGCATTTGATGAGATACAACAATCTTTCTTGATAAAAACACTTAGAAAACTAGGAACAGAAGGAAACACTCTTAACATGATAAAGGCATATATGGAAACACACAGATAACATCATATTCAATGGTGAAGGACTGAACATTCTCCTCCTAAGAGCAGGAATGAGACAAGGATGCCTGCTATCATCATTCCTATTTAACATTTGTACTAGATGTGCTAGCCAGAGCAGTTAGGCAAGAAAAAGAAATAAAAGGCATCCAAACTAGAAAGGAAGAAGTAAAACTACCCCTAGTCACAGATAACATAATCCTATATTTATAACATCCAAAAGAGGTAAGCAGATCTGGCTTAAACAGTTGGGCACCCACCTACCATATGGGAAGTCCTGAGTTTGGTTCCTGGTGCTTCCTAAAGAAGACAAGCAAGACAGTGAGCTGATACAATGGGCTGATGCAAAAAGATGTCACACCGAGATGACGCAACAAAGAGGCACAACAAGGAAACACAATGAGAGACACAACAAGCGGAGAGCGGATGTGGCTCAAGCCGCTGGGTGCCTCCCTCCCACCTGGGAGGTCCTAGGTTCAGTTCCTGGTGCCTCCTAAAAAAGATGAGCACATAGAGAGAATACAGCAAGTACAAACAATGAGGTGGTGGTGGTGGTGGCAGGGGGTGGAATAAATCTAAAAAAAAAAAAAAATCCAAAAGAATCTACGAGAAAGCTACTAGAGCTAGTAAACAAATTCAGGAAAGTGGCAGGGTACAAGAACAATATGCAAAATTAGTGGTGTTTCTATACACCAGCAATGAACAATCTGAAAAGGAAATCAAGGAAACAGACCCATTTACAATAGCAACTAAATCAAATATCTAGTAATAAGTTTAACCAAGGGTATAAAGAACTTGTACATGGAAAACTAGAAATCACTACTGAAAGAAATGAAAGAAGACCTAAAGAAATGGAAAGATATTCCACACTCACGGATTAGAAGACTTAATATCATTAAGATGTCAATACTACCCAAAGGGATCTACAAATTTAAAACAATCCCAATCAAAATTCCAGCAGCCTTCTTTGCAGAAATGGAAAATTCATATGGAAGGGCAAGAAATGTGGAGTAGCCAAAACCATTTTGAAAAATAAGACCAAAGTTGGAGCACTCACAAGTCCCTATTTCAAAATTTATTACAAAGCTACAGTAATCCAAACACTGTGATTGACTGGCATGAAGACAGACACAGACCAATGGAATCGAATTGAGTGTACAGAAATTAACCTTCACATCTATGGCCAACTGATTTTTGAACAAGGGTACCTAGCTCACTCAATGGGAAAAGGAGAGATGGGAAAACTGGATAGCCACATGCAAAAGAATGAAGATGGACTTCTACCTCACACCATATACAAAAATTAACTCAAAATGGACCAAAGAACTAAATATAAGAACAAAAACCATAGGGGAGCTGATGTGGCTCAAGCAGTTGAGCACCTGCTTCCCATGTGGGAGGTCCCAGATTCAGTTCCTGGTGCCTCCTAGAGACAAAAAAGCAAACAACAAGCAAACAAATAAGCAAAAACCAACTTAGGAGAAGAGATGTAGCTCAGTGGTTGAGTGCCAGCTTCCCACGTATGAGGTCCCAGGTTCAATCCCCAGCACCTCAAAACAAATAAAACAAAACAAAACTATAAAATTCCTAGAACAGAACACTGGGAGAGAGGATTATTGGCAGATGGTGGAGCAGGAAGCCCCAGGCAAAAGTCCTTCCACCAGAACAACTATTATACAGGCAGGAACAGTCTGAATTATCTATTTTGAAACTTCAGAGTCCAGTCGAACACTGTACCAACAGAAAAGAGTGGGAAGAGGCTAGTAAATTATGGTAAAAAACAATACACTGTTCTCTCTTCATGGCTGCTACTAATGGCTATTCTCCACTCTCGTGGCAGGCCACAGTGGGGTCTGGCTGCTGAAGTAGCTTGCTAGTGCCAAAAGGGTCATAAAACCCATTTCCCCAAGATCCTGAGTAGGCATAGGCCAATCACAGATCAAGGCTTCTGATGAACAAATTAAGATTGCAAGGGGACCAGCTTTGATGATAGCCATTGTCCCAACCTGCCCTGGACAATGAAAATGAAAACACAAGCTACTCCTGTGTGCAGGGCAAGTTTTGCAATGGCAAGCCAGAGACAAGTGTCCTAATTAACTCCTTCAGGTTGCCACCCAATAGTCTGGCACCCCAGTTTGTGCATAGGGGTTACACTGTTCCCCTGAGGAACAGGACAAGGAATCCACAATGAAAGTGCAGACAGGCTCCACAGTGTGCTAGGATCGGGACTGGTTGTTGAGGACACAGAGGGGAGTGTTATTTATTTCCTACCAGAGAAAAGGGAGGGGGCTGCTGGCAAAGGTTTTTAGAACAACCTCTGACAAAGTTTGATTTGTGAGGCTCTGAACAGCCACAAGGCAGGATCCTGGGTCACCTCATTGTGGTCAATGTTGCAGCAAACATATTCACACCAGGGTTTGAACTGAGAGTGCTGCCGAAGAGTGCCATCTGCTGGTGAACCAAGGAAGTGCATGTGAGGGAATTAAAAGTAAACGAGAGAGGCTTTTTCGGACCTTTAAAGCCTCCCTCCCCAAGGCCCTTGGAAGCAGGTCTGCAACACATTACTGGGTTCTTAGTCTGGATTTGAGCAACTCAACAAGGATAATCCTAAAGAGCTAGAACAGAGTGAACCAAGAATCAAAGAACAGCAGTAACACAGAGCCTCAGGACACAAAATCCTACGAGAGAGAGAAATTGAGCATCAGAGTAAACTCACCGTCATAATCAGAGCCTAGACATCAGCAAAAAATTACAAGCCATACTTAGAAAATGGAAGAGATGGCCCAAGCAAAGGTATATATCAAAGCCCCAGTTGAGACACAGGATTTCAGACATCTAATCAATGAGATCCATACAAATTTCCAAAATCAAATTAATAAGTTGAAAGACAATATGGCTAAAGAGATGAAGGACATCAAGAAGAAACTGGGTGAATACAAAGAAGAATTTGAAAGCTGAATAGAAAAATAACAGAGCTCATGGGAATGAAAGACAGAATAGGTGGGATCAAAAACACATTAGAGGCAGGGGGGCGGATGTGGCTCAAATGGTTGGGTGTCCATCTCCCATATGGAGGGACCTGGGTTCGATCCCCAGGACCTCCCGGTAAAATAAAAAACAAACAAACAAAAACACATTAGAGGCATACAACAGCAGACTCGAAATGATGAAAGAAAAAGATACAGAAGACAGAACAGCTAAAATTGAAGAAAGAAAGGAATGGAAAAAATTGAGCAGGAGCTCAGGGAGTTGAATAGTAAGAGGAAGCACAAAAACATGTGTTATGGGAGTTCCAGAAGGTGAGAGAAAGAAAAAGGGGTAGAAAGAGTATTTGAGGAAATAAAGGCTAAAAATTTCCCAATTCTCATTAAAGAAATTAATTTATATGTCCAAGAAACACAACACACCCCAATCAGAATGAATCTAAATTGATCTACTCTAAGACACATACTATTCAAAATGTCAAACATCAAAGATAAAGAGAAAGTTCTGAGAGCAGCAAGGGAGAAAGAAAACATCACATACAAGGGACACACGGTAAGGCTTAGTGCAGATTTCATATCAGAAACTATGGAGGTAAAAGAAAAAAGAAAAATATATATTAAAAGATAAAAGAAAAAAGGAAAAGAAAATTTTAAAAAAATGGAAGCAAGAAGACAAGTATGATATAATTAGTATACTGAAAGAGAAAAATTGCCAGACTAGAATACTCTATCTGGCAAAAATGTCCTTCAAATATGAAGGTTGTTTAAAATATCCACAAATTAAAAAAAGGGAGTTTGTAAATAAGAATCTGCCTTTGCAGGAAGCATTAAAGGGAGCTTTACAGACAGAATGAAAAAGACAGGAGAGACAGGCTTTGAGAAGAGTGTAGAAGACTAGCAAAAAAGATAACTGAAAGAGTAAAAGAACACATGAAAATGAAATGACATGAAAGCCAAAGAATAAAACGGTGGGAGTAAAAAATGCAATTACAATAATATCACTGAATGTGAATGGGATTAAAATCCCCAATCAAAAGACATAGGCTGATGGAATGGATTAAAAAAAAACACAAGCCATCCATATGCTGCCTACAAGAGACTCACTTTATACCTAGGGACACAAACCAGCTGAAAGTGAAAGGTTGGAAAAGATTCCAGGCAAATAGTAACCAAAAATGAGCAGGTGTAGCTATACTGATATCAGACAAAACAGACCTTAAATGCAAAAAAAGTTGTAAGAGATACAGAAGGCCATTATATATTAATAAAAGGGACAATCCACCAGGAAGAAATCAGTCATAAATAGACGTCTCTACAATAATAGTTGGAGACTTCAACACACCACTCACATCATTAGATAGAACAACTAGACAGAAGATTAACAAGGAATCAGAGAAATTGAACAATATGATAAATGAGCTAAACCTAACAGCCATATACACATCAATGAATCCCAAATTAGTGGGTTATATATTCTTCTCAAGTGCTTATGGATCTTTCTCCAGGACAGACCACATGTTGGGTCACAAGTCAGGTCTCAATAAATATAAAAAGATTGAAATTATACAAAGCACTTTTTCAGATCAAAATGAAATGAAAGTGGAAATCAATAATCCAGGGGAAAGGGGGAAATTCACAAATGTGTGGAGGCTAAACAATACACTCCTAAACAATCAGTAGGTCAGGAAAGAAATTTTAAGTCAAATTAGTAAATATATTGCGACGAATGAAAACGAGAACACAGCTTATCAAAACTTACAGGATACAGCTAAGGCAGTGCTGAGAGGGCAATTTATAGTCCTAAACACCTACACTAATAAAAGAAGAGCTGAAATCAAAGACCTAACTGAACATCTAGAAGAACTAGAAAAAGAATAGCAAACCAAACCCCAATCAACCAGAATGAAAGAAATAATAAAGATTAGAGCAGAAACAAATGAAATTGAGAAAAAAAACAATTGAGAAAATCAACAGTCAAAAGCTGATTCTTTGAAAAGATCAGTAAAATTGACAAACCCCTAGAAGGATTAATAAAGAAAAAAAAGAGAGATGTAAATAAATAAAATCAGAAATGAGTGGGAGGAAGTTACAACTGACACCACAGAAATAAAAAGGATCATAAGAGGATAATATGAGAAACTGTATGCCAACAAAGGTGATGTGTTACTATCAACTCTATCCATTTCCACACATTTACAATCCACCTTATTAAATATTCTACATACATTCAGCACCAACGCCTCCTTCTCAACCCACATTCTAACTCCTAGTAACCTAAACTCCATAGTTTAACTCTATCCTGCTGAAAATCTCCAAAGAAATTGAAGAGGACGGAACCCTCCCAAACTAATTCTGAGGCCAACATCACTCTCATATCAAAACCAGATAAAGACACCACAAGACAAGAAAACCACAAACCAGTATCTCTTATGAATATAGATACAAAAATCCTCCACAAAATACTAACAAACTGAATCCAACAGCACATCAAAGAAATATACATTATGATCAAATGGGTTTCAGCCCAGGTATGCAAGGGTGATTCAACGTAAGAAAATCAATTGGGAACGGTTGTGGCTCACTCTCTTAGGCACTCCCCTCTCATGTGGGAGGTCCTGGTTCAGTTCCCGGTGACTCTTGGAGAGGTGAGGGAACCATCTGGGGGAACAGGGGATAAATAAAGAAAAAGATGTAAAAAGTCTTAAAAAAAAAAAAGAAAAGAAAAGAAAATCAATTATATAATACACCCCACCCCATTAACAGAATGATGGGGGGAAAAAACCACACACGATCATCTTAATTGACACAAAAGGCATTTGGGAATATCCTGCACACTATCTTGATAAAAACACTTAGAAACCTAAGAGTAGACAAAAACTTCCTCAATACGATAAAGGGCATCTATGAAACACCCATATCTAACATCACACTCAATGGTGAAAGACTGACAGCTTTCTCTCTAAGATGAGGAACAAGACAAGGATGCCCAACGATACCACTGTTATTCAACATTTTACTGAAAGTTCTAGCAAGAGCAATCAGGCATAAGAAAGAAGTAAAATGCATCCAAATTGGAAAGGAAGAAGTAAAACTTTCCCTATCTGCAGGTAACATGATCTTATATACAGAAAATTCTTAAAAATCCAAAATTAAGCTCCTAGAACTAATAAATGAATTCAGCAAAGTGGCAGGATATAAGATTAACATGCAAAAAACAGGTTGTATTTCTATATACTAGTAACGAACAATCAGAAGAAAGAAATCAAGAAAAAAATTCCATTTACAATAACAACTAAAAGAATCAAACTTTTTAGCAATAGCTCTAACCAAGAATTTAAAGGACTTGTATACAAAACACTACAAGACAGTGTTATAAGAAATCAAAGGAGGACTTTCAGGAAGATGGCAGACTAGTAAGACACGACAATCTCTTCTCCAGAAAATTAGCTAGAGGACAGGCTGAAACAGCCTCAAAAAAGATCTTCTAGGGTTTAGGACAGCAGGTGAAGGCTGTACACCACCCACAGGAGAGAGGGACGAAAGAGGGAAATCACGATGATAGAACCATGAGTTGGAACCAGGGGCGGCTGCTGCTGCCAGCACCCTCCCCTACACTAAAAACACTTTAGAATTCTCGGGGCTCTGGGCCTGCGACTACAGACAAAGGGGGATCAGGGATCTACCAAGAAATTTGGTCTGCTGTGCCCCACGAGCTCTTCCAGGCCAGGTGAGACCACACAGTGGTTTGCCCTGGGAGCCCGAAGGACTGGAGAAATCCAACCCTCGCAATCTCCCTCTCTTCTTGCCTGGACTAATTGTTGAGGACTCTCCAGGAAAGGGGAGAGAGAGGGACACAGCCTAAGGCTGACTCAGCTTTTGACTAACAAATTTGGTCTGCTGTGTCCCAAGAGCCCTTTCAGGCCGGGTGGGGCTGTGCCATTGTTTGCCTTGCAGCCTGCAAAGGGCTGAAGATATACAACCCTCCTGATTGCCTCCTCTGCTAACACAGACTGATTGTTGAGGACTCAGAAGGGAGTGGAAATATTTCCTAGCCAGGGAAAAGGGAAGGGGCTGCCAGAGAAGGCTGGAAAAATCTCTCAGAAAGTTTGAATTACAAGGCTCCTAGCCGACCAAGGAAATGCACACAAGAAAATTAAAAATAAGTAGGAAAGGCTTTTTCTGGCCTCTATAGCCTCCCTGCCCAAGGCTCTAGGAAGCAACTCTACAACCAATTACTGGATCCAGTGCCCAATTTTGAGAAACCAGCAGGACAATTTTAACAATTCAGGTTGAGCCAAAAATCAAAGAGCTGTGGTAACTTACAGCCTCCTGCCACTAAATCCCTATAAAAGAGAAAGACATAGAGCATCTGACTAAACTACATCCTAACCAGATGCCTAAACACCAGCAAAAAATTATGAGCCATACTAAGAAAATAGAAGACATGGCCCAAGAAAAGGAATACATCAAAGCCCCAGAAGAGATGCAGAATTTGAGAGAACTAATCAGTGAGATGAGCACAAATTTCCAAAACCAAATTAATGAGTTGAAAGGCAATATAAAGAGATAAATGACATCAAAACGACATTGAACAAACGCAAAGAAGAATTTGAAATCCTGAACAGAAAAGTAACTGAGCTTGTGGGAATGAAAGACAAAATAGGTGAGATCAAAAACACATTTGAGGCATACAACAACAGACTCGAAATGACAGAAGAAAGAATAAGTGATACCGAAGACAGAACAGCTAAAATTGGAGAAAGAAAAGAATGGAAAAAATTGAGCAGGGGCTCAGGGAGTTGAATGACAACACAAAACGCAACAACATACATGTCATGGGAGTTCCAGAAGGAGAAAAGAAGGGAAAAGGGGCAGAAAGAGTATTTGAGGAAATAAGAGCTGAAAATTTCCGAACTCTCGAGAAAGAAACAAACTTACATGTCCAAGAAGCACACCGTACCCCAATTAGAATAAATCCAAATAGACCTACGCTAAGACACATACGACTCAGAATGCCAAATGTCAAAGATAAAGAGAAAATTCTCAGAGCGGCAAGAGAAAAGCAAAGGATCACTTACAAGGGATGTCCAGTAAGACTTAGTGCAGATTTCTCTTCAGAAACCATGGAGGTGAGAAGACAGTGGTACGATACAATTAGGAAACTGAAATTGAAAAACTGCCAGCCGAGAATTCTTTATCCAGCAAAACTGTCCTCCAAATATGAAGGTGAGCATAAAATATTCACAAACAAACAGAAACTAAGAGAGTTTGCAAAAAAGAATCCACCTTTGCAGGAAATATTAAAGGAAGCCTTAGAAACTGAAAGAAAAAGACAGGAGAGAGAGGCTTGGAGGAGAGTATAGAAGAAAGGATAACCAAAAGAGTAAAAAGACCAACAAAAACAAGATGACATATGAAAACCAAAGTATAAAATAGAGGAAGTAAATAGTGCATTTGCAGTAATATCATTGAACTTGAATGGATTAAACTCCCCAATCAAAAGATACAGACTGATAGAATGGATAAAAAAACATGAGCCATCCATATGCTGCTTACCAGAAACTCACCTTAGACCCAGGGATACAAACCGGCTGAAAGTGAAAGGTTGGAAAAAGATACTCCACGCGAATAGTAACCAGAAGAGAGCAGGGGTAGCTATACCGACATCAGACAAAACAGACTTTAAATGCAAAAAAGTTATTAGAGATAAAGAAGGCCAGTACGTATTAATAAAATACAGATATAACAGTAGTAAATATCTACGCACCTAACCCGGGTGCCCCAAAATATATGAGACAAACCTGGCAAAACTAAAGGGAGAAATAGACATTTCTACAATAATCGTTGGAGACTTCAACACCCCACTCACAGCATTAGATAGAACAACTAGACAGAAGATCAACAAGGAAACATAGAACTTTAACAATATAATAAACAAGTTAGACCTAACAGACACATACAGAACACTGCATCCAAACTCAGCAGGTTATACATTCTTCTCAAGTGCCCAAGGATCTTTCTCCAGGATAGACCACATGTAAGGTCACAATGCAGCTCTCAATAAATATAAAAAAGATTGAAATTATACAAAGCACCTTCTCAGATCATAATGGAATGAAACCAGAAATCAATAATAGACAGGAGGGAAGCGGGTGTGGCTCAGTGGATAGAGCCCCCGTTTACCATATGGGAGGCCCGGGTTCGCGTCCCGAGGCCTCCTTGTGAGGGCACGCCGGCCTGAGCCGTGCGGTGGGCTGATGCAGCAACCTCACGGCAGGAAGCGGGTGTGGCGCAATGGATAGAGCACCTGTTTACCATATGAAAGGCCCCGGGTTCGCTTCCCAGCGCCTCCTTGTGAGGGCAGGCCGGCTCGCGCAGCGCTGTGGGCTGATGCC
>JAQZBX010075877.1:0-14525 GCA_029593785.1 Cabassous unicinctus
CTCCTTTGCAGTGCCTTGCCTTGCACCCAGCGGTACCAATCACAGCATAAGCCAGGAGCATGTTTTTACAGGTAAACAATTTAAAAAGGAAAGATATTGCTATTATGATTAAGATTATAACCAGGGTGAAAGAGGCCCCAAGTTCTGAAGTGCCCAGTCCTCCTCCGAGAGCTAAGCACCTCCATTGATGGCCGCCACATGCATTGAGTAAATATATCAAAGAATAGATGTAATAATGAGTGATTTATTTGAAGTTTACTTGCATATAAAAATACATCTACACACCTGCAAACACTAATAAAATGATAATTAATAGAAACAAAGAGGCTATTAAAATACCACAATTCAATAAGCTCAGAGGGATATGTGAGAATTATGCATGTGTGTGCATATGAAGGTAAATGTGTATTTGTATATATATGCATATATATATAAGTATACCACATAAATGTAGGAAAATCAGTGTGCAATGAAAAACTGATGAGAAAGGTGTGACATAATCAACATGGTGTTTTAAGACATCCCATGAAAAATTCTCTCCTCAGAATCAGCTATTAATAAAAAAAGTTTAAAATCTATTGTTTGGAAATATGAAGACTGGAAAAGTACTCCACAAATGCTAAACCAAAGAGAAAAAAGTTACAATAAAAAATCAAGCAAGAAATTTTCTTTTTGGAGATATCAATCTTGACCTCTCATCCTCACTCAGTCCTGTGAAGTTTGGGAGTCCTAAAGAGACAACATGGCTGGGTTCCCTCTTGCCACAAATACAGGCTATAGAGACATGGACAGCAGTGATTTAGGGCCCCTGAATATCTAAGGACAGGGACCCAACTCTGCAAAGAGACAGGGCAGAGCACAAATGTCTGATGTGTGTGCATATAAAATTGCCCCTGTATAAGTCAACCAGAGGGGTACTGATGCAAAATACCACAAATTGATTGGTTTTTGGGGTAGCAGTTCAATATTGCCAGGCTTTAAAGTAGAAGTTACTTCCCCCACCAAAGTCTGTTGTCATGGGTTGGAACAAGATGGCTGCCAATGTCTGCAAGGGATCAGGCTTTTTGGATTCCTATCTTTCCAGGGCTAGTGTCTCTCTGGGTTCAGCTGTTGTGCTTATTCCACAAGGCCAGCTGTAGACTATTAAGTGAATGGCTCATCTCTCTTTGGGAGTCCTCTGTCATGTCTAATGGAGACTTATCTCCTTCCTAACATATCTGCTTCTTTGTGTGTTTACTTCCAGGGCTCCAGGATAAAAACCCTCACATCAAAACTCCAAACTCGCTTGCAGCTGCAAGATGGCATCAGTTTAAATGGGCATTCACCATCTCTCTCACAAAAAAACAGCTGAGTGAGGGGCAAGATACTGGCAAGTGAGTTGTTCTGGGAAACCACAGAGCAGGAGGCTTCAGGGTATCCATCTGGAGGGAGTTGGACAAAGAGATAAATTGCTCAAGGGAACATAGACAACAGCAAGGAAATAGAATAAGAGGGAATAAAGTGTCAAAGAGAAAATTTGCACACACAAAATGGCAAATGAATAAAACCTTAGAGTAGAAAAAGAAGCTAATCAAATGAATAAACCCCTCAAGATAGAAAGATGACTAGACAGCAAAAAATAATTATGAACCATACTAAGAAACAGGAAGATATGGACCAGTCCAATGAACAAACTAGCAACCAGGAGTAGATGCTGAACATTGAACAACTAATCAAAGCTGTCCAAGCAAATATCGAAGTCCATCTTAATGAAGTGAAGGAAGAGATTAAGGATATCAAGAAGACACTGGGAGAACATACAGAAGAAATTGTAGACATACATAAAAAGATAAAAGATATAATGGTGATTAATGGCCCAAAATAAGAAATAAAAAAGACACTGGAAGCACATAATTCAAGATTTGAACAGGTAGAGGAAAATATTAGTGATGTGGAAGACAATACATCTGAAATCAAACACAGAGAGTACAACAAATATATAAAAAGATAGAAAAAATCCAGCAGGGACTTAGGGAATTGAACGACAACACAAAATGCACAAACATATATATTATAGGCATCCCAAAAGTAGAAGATAAGGGAAAGAAGACTGAAGGAGTGTTGGAAGAAATAATGGCTGAAAACTTCCTAACCCTATTGAGGGAGATGGATGTACATGCCAAGGAAGTGAAGCACACCCAAAATAGTATAAATCCCAACAGACCTATTGCTAGACATATACTTGTCAAATAGTTCAATGCACAAGACAAAGAGAAAATACTGAAAGCAGCAAGAGAAAAGAGAACCATCACATACAAGGGAAGCTCAAAAAGATTAAGTGCTGGTTTCTCATCTGAAACAATGGAGGCAAGAAGGCTTTGGTATGACATAGTTGAGGTACTAAAAGAAGGAAACTTCCATCCAAGAATTCTCTATCCATCAAAGCTGGCATTCAAAAATGATAGAAAGTTCAAAATATTCACAGATAAACAAAAATTAAGAGAGTATGCCAATAAGAAAACTGCCTTTCAAGAAATACTTACAGGAGTTCTATGGGTTGAAAGGAAAACACAGGAGAAAGAGAGTTGGAATGGAGTGTAAGAACAACTGAAGGGGCAAAAAGAGAAATAAATACAACATATGACATACATAAACCCAAAGAAAATATGGCTAATGTAAGTAATTCCTTGAGAGTAATAACACTGAATGTTAATGGATTACACTCACCAGTCAAGAGACACAGATTAGCAGAATGGATAAAGAAATATGATCCCTCTATATACTGTCTAAAAGATACCCATCTTAGATCCAGGGATTCAAGTAGACTGAAAGTGAATGGCTGGAAAACAATCTTAAAAGCAAACAATAATCAAAAAAGGGGGGGAGTACCTATACTAATATCCAACAAAATAAATATTGAATTCAAAATTATTGTAAGAGACAAAGATGAATTCTATGTATTAGTAAAGTAAGTAATCTTTCAAGAAGAAAGAACAATCATAAACATTTATGCACCTAACCAGGGCACCACAAAATAAATGAGGCAACATTGTGAAATAGATGCCTCTACAATTAGAGTGGGGGACTTTAATACACCATTATCCCATTAGACAGAACACCTTGACAGAGAATCAATAAAGAAATAAAGACTTTCAATAATACATTAGAGGATCTGGATCTAATAGACATATAAAGAACACTACACCCAAATACAGTGGGATATGCAGTACTCTCGAGTGCACATGGATCATTCTCCAAGATAGACCACATGCTAGGCCACTAAAGAATACTCAATGAAATTGGAAAGATTGAAATTATACAAAGTAGTTACTCTGACCACAATGGAATGAAGCTGGAAATCAGTAAAAGCCAAAGAACCAGATTAGACACAAAGATATGGAAGTTAAACAACAGACTCTTAGGCAAACAGTAGGTCAAGGATGATTTCTCAAAATAAATCATTAACTACCTTGAAATGAATGAAAATGACAGAACAATTTATCAAAACCTATGGGATGCAACAAAAACATTACTGAGAGGGAAATTCATGGCCATAAGTGTAATTATCAAGAAAGAGCTAAAATTGAAGACCTAACTGCACACCTGGAAGAATTAGAAAAAGAACAACAAAATAACCCCAGAGGAAGTAGAAAGTAGGAAATTGCAAAGATCAGAACAGAACTAAACCAATATAAAATGAGAAGCATTAGATAAAAATTTTTAAAAAAGCAAAAGCTGGTTCTTTGAGAAAATCAATAAAATTGACAAAACCTTTGCTAGACTAACAAAGGAAAAAAGAGAGAAGATGAAAATACACTAGATAAGAAATGAGGAATGGGATATCACCAATGAACCCACAGAAATAAAAAGTACCAAAAAGGGATACTTTGAAAAATTATATGCCAACAAGAATGATAATTTAGAGGACATGGACAAATTCCTAGAAATACACAAGCATCTTACATAGATGAAAGAATAAACTGATGAACTCAACAGACCAATCACAAGTAAAGAGAATCAGTCATCAAAAACCTCCCAAATAAGAAGAGCCCAGGACCAGAGGGCTTCAAAAGTGAATTCTACTAAACATTCCAGAAAGTACTAATAATCCTGCTTAAACTCTTCCAAAAAATTGAAGTAGAAGGAACACTGCATAACTCATTCTATGATGCCAACATTATCCTAATACCAAAGCCAAAGACGTCACAAGAAAGGAAAATTAGAGACCAATTTCTCTAATGAATCTGGATATTAAATCCTCAATAAAATACTTGCTAAAAATATTCAACAACACATCAAATGCATTATACACCATGACCAAATGGGTTTCATCCCAGGTATGCAAGGATTTTCAATATAAGAAAATCAATCAATGTAATACACCACATAAATAGATTGAAAGAAAAAAATCACATGATCATCTCTATAAATGCAGAAAAAACATTGACACAATACAGCACACTTTCCTGAATAAAAACACTGCAGAAGATAGGAATAGAAGGAAAATTTCTGAACAGGATAAAGGGTATATATGAAAATTCCACAGTTAACATCATCTTCAGTGGTGAAATCCTAAAAGCTTTCCCTGTAAGATTGAGAACAAAATGAGGATCCCCACTATCACCACTCTTATTTAACATTGTGTTAGAAGTACTTGTTGGAGCACTGAGGAAAGAAAAACATATAAAAGTCATCCAAATTTGAAAAAAAGAAGTAAAAATTTCACGATTTGCAGACGACATGATCCTATACATAAAAAGCCCTTAAAAATCCACAACAAAGCTTCTAGAACTTAAAAATGAGCTCAGTAAAGTTGCAGGTTATAAGATCAAAGCACAAAATAAGTAGCACTTCTTTAAATCAATAAGGAACAATATGAGGAGAAAATCAGGGAAAAAAATACCATTTTCAATAGTAACTAAAAGAATCAAATACATAGGAAAAAATTTAACTAAAGATGTAAATGTCTTATACACAAAAATCTATACAACATTGTTAAATGTAATCAAAGAAGTCTTAAATAAACAGAAGATTATTCCCTGTTCATGGATAGGAAGACAAAACAACATTAAGATGTCTATCCTACCCTAACTAATCTACAGATTTAACGCAGTACCAATATAAATCAACACTGCATTTTTTACTGAATTGGAAAAGCTATCTAATTTACTTGAAAGGACAAGAGGCCCCAAAGAACCAAAGACTTATTGATAAATAAAAATGAAATCAAAGGAATCACACTACCTGACTTTAAAACATACTTACAAAGCTACAGTGGTCAAAACTTCATGGTATTGGCACAAGGACAGACGTACTGACCAATGGAACTGAATTAAGAGTTCTAATACAGATCATCACATATATACCAATCTGATATTCGACAAGACCACCAACTCACCCACTCAATTGGGAGAGAAAGGCCTCTTCAACAAATGGTGCTTGGAGAACTGGATAACCATATCCAAAAGAATGAAAGAGGAACACCATCTCACACCTTACACAAAAATCAACTCAAGATGGATCAAAGATCTGAATATAAGAGTCAAGACCACAAAGACTTTGGAAGATATTGTAAGGAAGCATCTACAGGACCTTGTAACAGGAAATGGTTTCATGAACTTCACACCAAAAGAATGAGTAATGAAAGAAAAAATAGGTATGTGGAATCTCCTTAAAATTAAAAACTTTTGCACCTCAAAGGAAATTATCAAGTAAGTAAAAAGCTAGCCTAACTAATGGGAGAAAATGCTTGGCAACCATATGTCTGATAGGAGGTGAATATCCAGCAAAGAAATCCTACACCATGAAAATAAAAAGACAATACACCCCATTTATAAGATGAGCAATGCATGTGACCCAGCAATACCACTACTGGGTTTACACCCAGAAGAACTGAGAGCAGTGACATGAACAGACATCTGCACACTGATGTTAATTGCAACATTATTTATGTTTGGGAAAAGTTGGAAACAACCCAGGTGTCCATCAACAGATGAATGGATAAACAAACTGTGGTCTATTCACACTATGGAATATTATGCAACTCTAAGAAGAAATGATGTTCTAAAACATATGACAACATAGATGAACCTGGAGGACACTATGTTGAGGGAAGCAAGCCAGACAAAAAAGGAAAAATACTGTATGAATTCATTACTATGAACCAAGTATATTGTATAACATATTGTTTCATTAAAAAAAAAAATTATATGTATCCAGTACATTTAATTGAGAAATGTATGTATTCATTCATCTGTGTTCCTTTTTACTTTTTACTTTTTTATGTTTTCAATTATTAAATGTACAAAATAAAGTTAAAAAGTAAATTAATTAATTAATTAATTTCTAAAAATGGGGAAAAGACTTGGAAAAACAGTTCTCCATGGATGAAATACAAATGGCTTAAAAACATATGAAAAGATGCTCAACATCACTAGTTATTAGGGAAACAAAAATCAAAACTATAATGAGATACCATCTTTCACCCATTAGACTGGCAGCTATTAAAAAAGAGAGGGCTGTAAGTGTTGGAGAGGATGTGGAGGAATGGGAACCCTCATTCACTTCTGGTAAGAATATAGAATAATCCAACCATTGTGGAGGAGAGTTTGATGTTTCCTCAAAAAACTAACTTTAGAATGCCTTATGATCCAGCAATTCCACTGCTGAATAAATACCCAGAAGAATTGAAAGTAAGGACATGAACAGATATATGCACACCAGTGTTCATAGCAGCATTATTCACTATGACCAAAAGTTGGAATCAACTCAAATGCTCAACAACAGATGAATGGCTAAACAAAATGAAGTACATTATACACTGGAATATTACACAGCTGTAAGAAGGAATACAGTGTTAACAAATGGGGTAACATGGATGAATGTTGAGGACCTTTTGTGGAGTGAAGCAAGCCAGACATTGAAGGACAAATATTACATAACTCACTGATATGAATTAAGCATATTGAATAGACTTGAAGAGGTATTATCTGGAAAATAGTTTTACTGGAACTAGAAAGGGAGAAGAAGGTTGTGAGTTAACACCCATATGGACAAAATCTATGATAAGTTGGAAGTGTGTAGTTGGGCTGTGAATGGATATGACAGGAGGGTAGTGATACTACTGCATTGAGTGGTGCAGGTTTGACAGGGGGTTAGAGTGTTGAGTGTGGGTTGGATGGTCCATGGAACCTGGGGAAATGTTGGGGGAGGAACCAGGAGAACACTGGGGATTGGCAGGTATTTGATTGAAAGTACAAACTTGGTAATGCTCTTTTGGCAATATGACAAGGAAGGGTTACTGGTTAAAGTTTTGGTTGGGGGTGGGCATTTGGGACAGGACACACCTGGGGAAGTCTTCAAGGGAGTGTGGGAGTGATCATTTTGTCATAATGTGTTATATCAGTGGGTAGAGACTCATGTAATGAGTGGGAAGGAGTTGGAATCCCATCCTGGGTAGGACTGATATGCTCTCAAATAGAAGGGTAGGAGTCTCTCAAGAGCATGGGTGGTTCCTAATGGGGGCAGACAAACCAGTGTGTCAAGACTTCAGTGTTCCTTCAAGTAACTATGAATCATGTAATCCAAGGAGTCAAGCCGGGTGTTCGCCATGGGCTCTGAGGTGAAGTGTAGGGAGGATTTCAATAGATGGAACGGGGGAATTTAGTGGGCAATGAAAGGGTTCTACATGATTTTGCAATGATGGACACAGGCCATGTTAAATATCATCAAACTTTTTTAAAGTGTACAGTCTAAATTGTAAATCATAATGTAAACCATTGACCATGGTTAATAGCTATGGTTCAGTATTTGTATATCAGTTGTAACAAATGTGCCATCCACATACAAAAAGGTATTAATATAGGAAGGGGGAAAAGGTTATTGATGTTGGGTATATGGGAGTCCTGTATATTCTGTATGTGACTTTACTGTGACCTAAAACTTCTTTGAAAACAAAATGAAAAAAAGTAAGACATTAGTGAATAAATGGAAGAAAACGTCACTGTACAAACAGGACAGCAGATATTACAATGATAAAAAGCAAAATGTCAAAAAAAAAATTTTAATTTTTTCATTATTTTTTAATATCCCAATTTTTAAGTTTTATTTAATTTTTAGTTTTTTAAAAACTTTTCATGATTTTATTTCTTTTATATAAACCTACCATTATTATTTTACTTTCCTATTAATTGTGTCTGGCTATTTTATTGGCTTTTTTTTTTGAAGAAGAAGAAGCTTTGGATCACAGAAGGGTTACAACTGGGTCAGGGGAGGATCATTGGTGGGGTGTCAGTGATGGGGGATACATGGCAGGAAGTTAACCTGGAAATACTTAAAAGGTATATAAATGTATTCATATACATGCTCTTGAAATTGAAACTAGCCTAGTGTTATACAGTGCTTAAGTGTTACCACCTGAGATCCTCCTTGTTGCTGAAATGTGGCCTCTCTCTAAACCAATCTCAGGATATATATTCATTCTTTTCTTCCAGTGTGGGACATGACTCCTGGGGACTAGCCTCCCTGGCACTGAGGGATTACTACCAAGCACCAACTGGTAATGCAACTGGAAAAAACTTTGAATAAAATAGGGAAAAGATAAAGGCAGATGAGTTTATATGGCTAAGAGACTTCAAAGTGAGTTGGGAGGTCATCCCAGAGATAACAGTTATGCACATCTCAGCAAGATCTCATAGACTTCCAAAGTATATACTACCCCATATATTGGGGCTCCTGAGGGCTCTGGAAACATACAGGTCCTATGGTCATGGCAAATAGCTCTGGAGTTTGGTGCCTTCCCAGTGGGCCCTAGTATAGAGTGTGCTCCTGAGAGTGACAGAGTTGGACTCAGTTATGACTTCCCTGTTCATGGCTCATCTGTCCCCTCTATTTGAACCTATAATTGGTCCTGGAGTTGGTAGGTGTATGGCAAAATGTCCAAGAGACTTAAATCTTTGGCTGTCCATATGCCAGCTGGGCCCTGAGCCTCAATATAGCTGCTACACCAATTCTCGAGTTCATTGAACTCATCCAGGACAACTAACAAGGTGAGGATGGACATCCACCATACCAAGGAAATGAAAGACCTACAACTGCAAGCAAGAAAGTCCCATCCATCAGCTCTATGGGGTCAAAGCCCTCTCTCAATTAGAGTAGGAGTGGACATCACCACCCCAGGATCCTCAGAATTGTGGGATGAACTATGGATTAGAGTGGATTTACTGGTATTCTACTATAGAGTTATAATTCTAGCAATGGAAGAAATTACAAAATTGATGTTGAGGCAGTGGCCCCTGGAGGCTCTGAGGGCAGGAAAATGGAGAAACAGATTTAATACAGGGCCATTTTCTGGACTTGGGAATCCTCCGTAATGACAGTGCAATGACAGATACAGGTCATTATATACCTTCCCACAGCCTACAGAATTGTGTGGAAGAAAGTATAAAGTACAATGTGAGCTATAATCCATGATCAGTGGCAATGCCCCAAAATGCATTTATCATTTGTAATGACAATACCACATAAATGAAGGATGTTGTTTATGTGGGAAAATTTGGGAGTTATGGGGAGCAGGGCATATGGGAATCCCTATATTTTTATGTAACATTTATGTAATCTAAGCATCTTTAAAAAAATATTAAAAAAAAAAAAAACAACCCCAAACACCCTTCTCTGCAATGTGGTTTCTCTGTGAGTCCCCACCCAGCAAGGGGTTGGGGTCTCAATGGCTTACTGTATCTGTATTTGTCATTGCAATTCATTCAGGACAATTCCCAAGCCCCCAAAATGCCCCAATATTGCACCTGTTTTTCCCTCTCACTGCCCAAAGAATTTCCAGTGGTCACTGCCTCCATATCAATGGTATGGTTTTTTCCATTGCTACTATGACAATGAGTCTACAGTAGAATACCAGTAGGTCTATTTTAGTACAAAGTTCATTTCCCAATCCTGAGAATTCTGGGATGGTGATACCCACTCCTGTATCATACCACGGCCTTCTTACTTCCATGGTTTCTGATAAGAAATCAACATTTAGTCTTTTGGGGCATTCCTTATATGTGATGAATCAATTTTCTCTTGCTTCTTTCAGAATTCTCTCTTTATCTTTTTTGTTTGACATTCTGAATAGTATGTTTCACAGACTATGTCTATTAAGAGTGAATAAGTTTAGGATATGATGCACTTGGATGTGAGTATCTTTTACTTTCTAAAGATTTGGAACATCTTTGACCATTATTGACCCACATATTCCTTCTGGCCCTTTTCCATTCTCTTCTCCTTCTCTGACACCCATGATCACTTTGGTGCTGTCATTCCATTCCCTAAGACCCTGATCAGATTTTTCCATTCTTTTCTCTAACTTTTATCTATTTGAGGTTTGAAGCCCTGTTTTTACCTCATGTGTTCTTTTTTCTGCTTCTTCAGATTTTGTTTGAAGCCTCTAATGTATATTTAATTTTATTTATCATGCCATTCATTCCCATAAGCTATATTATTTCACTTTTCATGCTTACAAATTCTTCTTCATGCTCAGCCAGTGTCTTTTTAATATCTTTTATCTCCTTGGCCATCTCCTTGAAATCATTATGGAGGTTTGTTTGAATTTTTTGATTTGTTGTTTCAAATCCTCTATCTCTTCTGGAGGTTTAATATGTTCCTCAGACTGGACCATATCTTCCTATTTCTTAGTATTGCTTGTAATTTTTTGCTTGTGTCTAAGCATTTGATATTCTTGATATTATTATTATGTGGATCAGTTTATCTCTCTTGCCTAGGTATTCTTGTTATTTGGCTTCGTGGTAATCTCTGCTTTAGCAATTGATTCAACCTTTTTTAGACTTTTTGAATAGCTTGTGTTTAACTGATCAGAATTTTCAGCTTTCAATCATTTGATCTTGCCGTGAATATGTTACAAATTTTAAGATTACACTAATTGTGGGATGGTTTAATCTTCTGGAGTGAGCTTCATTTCCCTGGTTCCTCATCCAAGAATGTCAATCTGTTCTGTTTGTTTCTATTTCCCTCTACATATTTTTTGTATTCCTTTCATTATCTATAGCTTCTTTTACCTGGAACACTAATATTGGTAGGAGAGTTGCCCCAGATATGACACTCCGAAGTCATTTTTCCCAACAGAAACAGGTTCAAGTATCCATGAAGGGGGTATAGATCATTTCCAATGTGTCCTAGGGAGGAGACCCCATAAGCCACCATCTGCTCTTGGTGGGCTCTACAAATCTGTATTTTCCTGAAGTGCCCAGCAGATGATGCTCTTCAGTCATCTGATCCCCATATTCCTAATGTGATACTGTTCCTTTAATACACAGCTGACTCTTCCCCTTCTGGGAATTTTGTTGAATCAGATGCTTCTGTTTATGTTGGGTCAGGATGGAACTTTTTCACTGATCTCAGCCCCTGCAGTTTGAAATCTCTAATCAACCACTACAAACTGTACTGGGCATGCTCCACCCCTTTCCTTGGGGAAGAGCTGCCCTTCAGCAAGCTGTTTCCCATTACTTTAAGAAGGCTTTGTGTCTTTAAATCAGCCCTAAAACTTCCCCAGACAGTGGTAGGCTTGGAACAATGGCTGCTGCCTGTTTTCTGACCTGGATTATTGAAATTACCCCCATTGCCTCAAGAAACTGATGAAACTATGTCCCACTTCCTCCTGTGCCAGGGCAGGGTAAGAGCAGTGGTTACTGGAGGTCTCTGACCTGGATGAGTTGAAACTGATTCCCATCACCCTAATAAGTAACTGTTTCTAAATCAGTCCCACTTCTTCCTTCCTGAGGGCAGGTTTGGGGCAGTTGCTTCCAGAGCCCTTCTGACCTGGGTGTTATGAAACTGTACATGTCCTAAGAGCTGGAATCTAATGGCCTGACTTCATTAATCAAAAGGACATTATGTTTGCTTGACAATCAGTAGGTAATTTTTAATAAATTATCTTTATTGCTCTGTTAACTTTTATTTTATATTGACTCTTACTATTTCAGATTGTTCACAATATTTTTTAACTTTGTTATACTAAGACTGCCTGACCTACTATTCAAAAATTGCTGGTAAAATGGCAAGGCTACTCTGTCACTTTGAATTTTAGCTGATCTGTACAAATATTCATACATGCACATATATATATATATATATATATGTATATATGCATCTAGCCTAAAATAGACTGTTCTGTCTTAAGAGGTTTAGTTTGGCAAAAGCTATTGCTAGTCCTAAGAAAATAAACATTATGTTGAGTGAAGAAAGCAAGACACAAAATGACAAATACTGTAAGACTTTGCTACTTTGAACTAAATGTATTGTGTGAAATATAAATACATTATGTGAAATATAAATATGGGTAAAATTTCATATATAAGACTGTTAGAGGTTCCCCTTTACAAGGTTTGCAATGATTTACAAACAGATCATATGTCCATGACTTAATTCCCCAATGACAAAAATTGAAGAAAGGCAGCCTCCAGCCATAACCTACATGACTGACTGAGCAAGCCATATCCTATGTGCTTGGAGGTAGCCCATCCCCTCCCAAGAATGAACAATGGAGTCATATAGCAGTGGAGCAGATAAGGGCCTTTACCCCTTCAGGGCCCAGACACCACCAACTCCTCCCACATTCCAAGAATACCCTACTTCCCAGCCCACTACCCCCTAGCCATTTGGTCCCAGCCTGTACTCAGTTTCTCTACCTATTGATGTACTTTGTAAAATCATATCCACCACCTTCCAGGGGTGGGCTGAAATCTAATCTTCAAATCCCCTTTGCTGGGAGAGCTTCTCAATAAATTTCCTGCCTGCAATCATTAGTTTCCATGTCCCAGTGGGCACCACTTTTCTCCAACATTTGGTGTCAAAACCTGGGACTGGGGTCATGCTTAGACTGATCAATTGGTGAGGGACATCCAACCAGTCACTGCTGAGTACCCATCCAACAAGAGACACCAAATCATAGTTTGGTGAGTCAAGTATTTCTCTGCTGGAGGATCCTGTTCTCTCTTCTCTTTTTCTATGGTCCAAGAAAACCTGCTGAAAATCCTAACCTTAAGTCAGTGATCCTTAGAGTCCTCAAGGGCCACAGTCAGAGGGAGGCCTACATGCTTGTGGGAAAAGACCCCTTGGCTCCAGAGATGTCCAGTCCCGAGCGAAGTCTCCCATTTCCTTGGGTGATTTCCAACTGATTCAGGGAGTTCTGTCTAACTCAGAATCTCCCCTGTTCTTTTTTAGAGATCCTTAGTCTCACCCATGCCACATAAAATGGGGAATTAAAATTTGGACCCCCCAAAAATCATGCCTCTGAGTTGTCTCCTTCATAAGCTTAAAACTCTAAATCTGGAGGAGACATTAGATCTAAAAAGCTCATTTTTTTCCTACCTCTGTGTGGTTGCAATACAAATTGGACAATGAAAGTCAATGGCCACAAAATGGCACTTTTGATTTCCAAGTTCTCTGGGACTTAGAGAACTTTATCCAGTGCAGTGTCAAGTGACCCAAGGTTAAGGCTTTCTTTTATTTATGTAACTATCCTTCTCTCTGCCAATCCTGCTCTCCTTATGAAATTCTTCTTTTACATGAAAAATCTTCTCAAAGTCTTTCTTCTTCCTCCCTTCAAATCCCCCCAAAACCTCAACTTTTATCCGCTGATCAGGTTCCTCCTCTACCTCTTCTATATATACCTCTGATGTCACCCCCACTCCCATTCTCCATGAACTCTAACTCCCCTTCTTCCCCTTCCTTGTCATTAGTACCTTCCAACCCAACTTTCTCCCCTTCTCATACAGGCACCAGGACTGACACTCACCTTCCCTCCCTGGCCCTTCCCCTTCCACACACAGAAAACCCTTCTTCTGACCCTGATCCCTCCAATCACACCCCTCTCAACCACTGTATGCTTCATCTGCACCCCTTGAACTTATTCAATCCTCCTCCATTCCCACCACACCTCCCCATGAACTTGCTCCCTTCTACCCACCCACAATCCACTCTCAAGCCCAACTCCCCACTAACCAAACTCTTTCATCAACTCCTGTCCTCCCACTTCAGGAAGTGACTCAGGTAGAAAGCATTATGTGCATTCACATTCACCTCTCCCTCTCTGATGTCTCCCAAATTAAGCAGCATTTTGGGTCCTATTCCTTGGATCCTTCTCATTTTATAAAAAATTTCAATACCAGCTGTCCTTAATAAGCTTACCTAACAAACCTATAATTTCTTGCTTCATACAAGTAAGCTTTTAGATGACTCCTAAGTCTGTCTAAGTGTATTCCTAAAAAGCAATAATCCAAAATATATGTGTTAAATTCCTATCTATCTAAACTGCTAAATTAAAGCTTAACTTCATATTCTTAACTGGTTGCTGATTACTAGTAAAACTGTTTTGAAAATCATGCTTGCATACTACAAGCAATATTGATTCTAAAATATCTTAAAAGCAATAAAATCAAAGATAAAAAATAATGAAAAGCCTGAAAAAAGCCATATTAAAAGAGTAAGAATTATAAGTCAAATTAATGAGCTTTAGGTTTCTGTCAGTGTGTCAT
>JAQZBX010075878.1:0-14525 GCA_029593785.1 Cabassous unicinctus
AACTGCCAATAAGTAGTCATGTACACTGTGGCTTTGCTATTTTTTTATCTACTTGATCTTTCATGGGTGGAGAAAAGCACAATAAATTTCTCTAATACTAATATATAATCATCTATCACATTTTGTATTTCCTGTAGATTTTATTTTATGTATTCTTATGTATATTTTGTATTATCTATGAATTACATGTATTATTTGGTACATAATTCATTAAAAATTTATATTATAGATAGTGCCTTTCATCACAAGTTGCCTTTCCTGTTCCCCTATAGTGCATTTTAGAAGTTTATGAAATATTAAATACTGATTCAATTTCATTAGGGATATTTGAGTCATCTATATATCCTTGTATGAAATGTGTGGTTTGTATCTTTCAAGAAACTGGTCCATTTTGACTAAGTCAACAAATTTGTGTGCATAGAATGGTTGGTAGTGTTCCTTTATTTCCTTTAAACCTCTATGGGAACATTAATGGTGACCACACCTTCATTTCTAATGTTGTGTTCTCTTTGTTCATTAGTTTGGCTACAGGTTTATGAAATTCCTTCATACATTTAAACAATCAGTTTAAAATTTCATTAATTTTCTCCATTTTTGTTTGAATTTCATTGGCTTCTGCTCTAATTCTATTTATTCTTTTCTTATGCTTTCTATAGGATTAATTTGCTATTCTTTCTCTAATTTTATTTTCATTTTCATTTAGTGCAAACTATGTTTTAATTTTCTTTGAACTTCCTCTTTGACTCATGAGTTACTTAGAAGTATATTGCATGATTTCAAATTATTTGGGGTTTTTCAAATTTTCATTCTGAATTTGAATTTTAATTTAATAAAATAATGGTCTGATAATAATTTTTGCATTCATTTATATCCTTTTAAATTTGTCAAGGTATGTTTTATTGTTCAGAATGTGGCCTTTCTTGGTAAATGTTCCATGTCATCTTGGGAAGAATGTGTATCCTGCTGTTATTGGATGGAGTATTGTATAATTGTCAATCAGATCTAGTTGATTGATGATGTTGTTCAGTTCAACTATATCTCTTCTGATTTTCTGCTTGCATGCCTATCACTTACTGACAAATGGTTGCTGAAATTTCCTCTTAGTTGTGCCAGGATTTGTTCATGTAATTTGATGCTAAATTGTTTGCTGCATACTCATATAGGGGTGTTATATCTTCTTGGAGGATTGACCCCTTCATCATTATGTAATGTCTCTCTTAATCCCTAATAATTTTCCTTGTTCTGAAGCCTATTTTGAATAAAATTAATATTACTATTCCACTTTATCTTGATTCCTGTTATCATTGAATGTCTTCTTTTATACCTTTACTTTTAACTTGTATTGTTTTTTATATGTAAAATGGTTTTCTGTAGGTAATATATAGTTTGGACTTATCTTTATCCACTCTCACAATCTCTGTCATTTGATTTAGATGATTCATGTTTCAAGGGGCTATTGATACAGTTGAATATAGCTGGATTAATACCTATATTTATCTTTTTAATTTTTATATTGCCTTCTCTAGTTTTCATTGAAAAATTTGTATGATGCATTTAATCTCCTAAGTACAACAATTATACTTATTTTTTAAATTCTTTCAGTGGTTGCACTTAACAATTCACTTATCTGTATGCAATGATTACCACACAATGTTACATTATATCTTTTAAGTCAATTATAAATAAGAAAGTCATATTTTGTTTTCCTTTATTATTTCTCTGATGTTCATTTTTTTAGTATGTAGATCCAGGTTTCTGACATATGTATTTTCCCTTATCCTCCATGCTTTCTATTAAAATTTCTTTTAGGACAGTTCTGGTAATGGTGAATTCCCCCTGCTTAGTTTTCTTGAAGATGTAATTTCTCCTTCACTTATGAAGGATACTTTAAATAAATATGGAATTCCTCACTGATTTTTTTTCAAAACTTTAGATATTTCATTCTACTCACTTCCTGTTTGCAAGGTTTCGAAAAGAAGTCCATTGTAATTGTTATTCTTTATCATCTATAGGAAAAGAGAATATTTCCCCTTGTTTTTAATCAAGATTTTCACTGTGCTTATGATTTTCTTCAGTTTGAGTATGATATGTCTACCAGTAAGTTGATTCATTTTGTCTTGTTTTTTGTTTATCCTACTTGATATTCTCTGAGCTTACTGGACCGTATGTGCTTTACTGGCTCTCATTAAGTTTGGACAATATTCAACCATTTTTACTTCAAATATTTCTTTATTTCTGTTCTCTTTTCATTCACTTTCTGGTATACCAATTACAAGTATAGTACATCTTTTTTATATTGTCCCATAGTTTAAGGCTGTTCTGTGCCTCCCACTCATTGTTATATCTTTTTGAATTTCAGTTTGAGAAGTTTCTAATGACATATATTCAAGGTTCCTGATTGTTGTTCATGATAAACTCATCAAATTCTCATTCTTCATTTCTGTTATAGTGTTTTGTATTTCAAGTGTTTCCTTTTGTGTCATTTTTAGATTTTCTTTCTCTCTGCTTACATTACCTACCGGCTTTTGCATTTTTATTCATTCTATGAAAGCCCTTAACATATTAATCATGATTATTATGAATTCCTCATTGGATAATTCCACAATCTGTGTTCTATCTGAATATGGATCTGATGCCTGTTTTGTCTCTTCAGACTGTTGATAAGTCATACATTATCTATTGGGTAATAAGAATAAAACAAAATAAGACTTTACTGGGCTGCTTTATGGCTAAGATGTTCTATGTTGTGAGTTTGTTGTATCTGTGGTACCAGAGGTTGTGTTTTCTTTGGGGTCTTTTTGTTTTGACTCCTGTGATATGTTTGTTTTTCCCTAAGAACTTCTTCTTCAATAGAGTCTGTGTTTTGCAGCACTTTCAGTTGTAATTGACTGATATCCTGGGTCTGTGGTAGTGTAGTGGTAAGATTTGGGGGATGGGGGGTGAAAGCATTTTATAATCTCATGATTAAATCTCTTTCATTAGTGTAGCTGATATCTGAGTCCATGGACTGTAACCTTTACAAGTGTTTCTCAGCTTTTATTTTACTTTATTCCTATTAGAAAAGAAGAGTTGGATAATTGACTTTCTACCAGGTAAATTAAAGTTATAAAAAAGTCCTTTCTGTTGGAGAAGATGCATTAATTATAAAGTGAGTCCTGCATATCATTCATAGTGTTTACTTTTCCCTTTTCCATGCCAGAAACACAGGGATTATTTTTTTCTCAGAGCATCACTATGAAACTTGGTAGTGTCCATGAGGTAAACACATGAAAAAATAAGGATATCACCAAAGACTGAAATTCAGTAGTTTCTTATTCTAAAATTAGTCCACATTCACCCTATAGCAAATCACCAAGACTACCATTTATGTGAAGCTGCTAGATTATGATTTAGTTGTTCTGATCTATGGAGGATTATATAAGCTATGATTGAAACCATGGGCAAGATAGCCAGAAGTCCTTACTAAAAATCAAGATTCAAGCCAAAACCAGCTTATCAGGATTTCTTCTTCTCCCATAATGAAAATTCTTTCCTGAGCTTGTTTTACAGGAATTCAAACTTAGTTATAAGTGGGAAATCAGAGCTTGTGCAGACACACAGTTTCTTGTCACTTGAATGACTCCTGTGGCAATATGATGTCAGATTAGGCAGATAATGCTCAGATCTCTCACAAAAACAATGGAAAAAGAGCCAAAAACTGCCTAAGGGATTATCTTTGGGGATCAGCCACCAGGACACAGCTTCACAACACCCAGAAGATTGAGGAACAGAGAGATGAAGAAGACAAACTGCGAGTTACCAAACCTCCTGGCTGCTGGGAAAGGCTCCCCTTCATGACCCCAGAGATACTCAGCAGGGGTAAAAACCCTGGTTCATTTCATCTGACTGAAAGGGGGGCAGATGTATTCGTCTCTGTCAGCTGTTACAAATAAAAAGGGAGGGGGATTCAGGGAGCATTTTTTCAGTGAATTTCATCAGTGAAGCCCACTTTTATTCTCAGCTCTGACCAGATGAAAATAAAGGAAAACAAAAAAAGATATGCTTCTGTGGAAAGGTGTGCCAATGAACACCACTGGCTAGCAGGTCTTTAAATTACATGAAAAAAAAACTGTTTTTTGAGCTCCCTTTATGCCATCCCTGGGAGAAAGTCTGCACTCGATTAGTGAGTCCCAATTTTAATTTATCAAAATCATGAGTTCAAGATTTTGATGAATCAAGTTGGACAATTATAAAGACTTAGGATAAGTTCTTCTATCAAAGAGGGCCTGTGAAAACATAACAATAAGCAAGAGAGAGAAACTGGCCATCAGAGTAAATTCACTAACATATCAGATGCCTAGACATCAGCAAAATATTACACGCCATACTAGGAAACAGGAAAATGAATAAATGAAATATCCTAAAGAAATTCAGGATTTAAGACAATTAATCAATGATACTCACACAACTCTCCTAAATCAATTTAAGGAATTGAAAGAAAATATGTCTAAAGAGATGAAAGATATTAAGAAGATACTGCATGAGTAAAAAGAAAAATTTGAAATTCTGCAAAGAAAAGTAACCAGACCTTATGGGAAAGAAAGACATGATGGATGATATTAAATATATATTAGATGGACAAAATAATAGATTTGAATTGCTGGAAGACAGAATTAGTAATTTCAAAGACAGAATAATTGAACTGGAAAAGACAGGAGAACAGAAAGAGAAGAGAATGGAAAAAAAGGAAAAGTGTCTCAGGGAATTGAATGACAACATGAAACACAAAAGCATATGCATTATCAATGTCCCAAAAGAAGAAGAAAATGGAAAGGGGCAGAAAGAATATTTCAGGAAATAATGACTGAAAACTTCCCTATCCTTATGAAAGACATAAATATCAAAATCCAAGAAGGACAACACACCCTAAAGGAATAAACATGAAGAGACCTACCACAAGACAACTACTATTCAGAATGACAAATATCAGAGATAGAAGATTTTGAAAGCAGTAAGAGAAAAGCAAAGCATCATATACAAGGAAAATTTGATAAAATTAAGTGCTGTCATATCATCAGAAACTGATGAAGAGAAAATACAGTGATATGGTGTATTTAAGGTATTGAATGAGAAAAACTACCAGGCAAGAAATCTGTATTCAGCAAACCTGTTCTTTAAAATGAAGGGTACTTCAAAGTCTAAACAGACAAACAAAAACTGATAGAATATTTTACCAACAGACCAGAATTACAAGAGATACTAAAGGGAATGTTGCAGCATGAAAGGAAAAACAAGGGCAAGAGACTTGGAGAAGAGTGTAGAAATGATGATTATTAGAAAGGGTAAAAAAGCTAAACTATAGTACAATATGACAACAGAGACCCAAAGATCAAAAGGGAAGAAATAAATAATGCCTTTAATGTTATAATATTGAATGTTAATGGCTTGAACTCCCCAATAAAAAGAAACAGACTGATAGAGTGGATACGAAAATATAAACCATCTATTTGTTGTCTACAAGAGACTCACATCAGATGTAAGAACACAACCAGATTAAAAGTGAAAGGTTGGAAAAAGTTATTCCAGGCAAACAGTAACCAAAAAAGAGCTGGATTGATGATACTAATACCCGACAAAATAGATTTTAAATACAAAACTATTATAAGTGATGAAGAAGATCATTATATATTAATAAAAAAGGCAATTCACCAAGAGGAAATAATTATTCTAAGTATTTATACAACAAACCTTAGTGCCCCAAAATATATGAGACACCCAATGGCAAAGCTAAAGGGAGAAGTAGATGTCTCTACAATAATAGTTGGAGACTTCAATACACTACTTTAAGTATTGGATAGAACATCCTGACAGAAGCTAAATAAAGAAACAGAGAGCTTGAATAAAATGATAAATGAACTAGATCTAACAGATATCTATAGGGCATTGCAACCCAATATAGCAGGAAATACATTCTTTTCAATTGCTCATTGATCTTTCTCCAAGATAGACCATATGTTTGGTCACAAGTAAAGAGGCAATAAATTTTAAAATATTGAAATTACACAAAACACTTTCTCTTATCATAGTGGAATAGAGCTGGAAATCAATAATGGACAGAAAAAGAGAAAATACATAAATATATGGAGAGTAAACCACAAGCTCTTGAACAATCAGTGGGTCAAAGAAAAAGGTGCAAGAGAATTCAGCAAATATCTTGAGATGAAAGAAAATGAGAACACAACATATCAAAACTTATGGGACATTGCATAGGTAGTGATGAGAGGGAAATTTATAGCCCTAGATGTCGGTCTTATAAAGGAAGAAAGAGCTAAAATTGCACATCTGGAAGAACTAGAAAAAGAACAGCAAACTAATCCCAAACCAAGCTAAATGAAAGAAATAGTAAACATCAGAGCAGAAATAAATGAAATTGTGAACAGCAAAACAATAGAGAGAATCAACAAAACCAAAACTTGGTTCTTTGGAGAGATAAACAAAATTGGCAAACCCTTCGCTAGAATAACAAAGAAAAAAAGAGAGAAGATACAAATAAATAAAATCAGGAATGAGAGGGGGGACATTACCAATGACTCTGTAGAAATAAGATAGGTCATAAGAAGATACTATGAACAACTGTATGCCAACAACAATAACAACAACAACAACAACAAACCCAGAAAATATAGAGAAGATGGACAAATTCCTAGAAACATATGAACCACCTACACTGGCTTTAGAAGAAATAGAAGAACTCAACAAACCAATCACAAATGAAGACATTGAAGCAGTCATTAAAAACCTCCCAAAGATGAAAAACTCTGAACAGATGGCTTCACAGATGAATTCTACCAATCATTCAAAGTTGAACTAGTACTGATCTTGCTCAAGTTCTTCCAAATTTGAAGAGGAAAGAAAGCTACCAAACTTATTCTAATAGCAAAGGTATTAGAATCACCCTAATACCAAAACCAGATAAAGGTACTGCAAAAAAAGAAAATTACAGAACAATATTTCTAATGAATATATATGCAAAATCCTTAACACAATACTTCCATACAGAATCCAAAAACACATTAAAATAAGTATACACCACAATCAACTGGGTTTTATCCTATGTACACAGGGTGTATCAACACAAGAAAATCAATTAGTGTAATAAACCTCATTGATATATTGAAGAAGAAAAATAACGTGATCCTCTCCATTGATGCAGAAAAGGCATTTGACAAAATACACCACCCTTTCTTGGTAAAAACTCTCGTAAAGATAGGAATAGAGGGCAGTTTTCTCAATATGGTAAAGTGCATATATAAAATCCCTACAGCTAGCATTGTACTCAATGGTGAAAGACTGGAAGTTTTTCTGCTAAGATCAGGAAGAAGACATGAATACCCACTGCCACCATTATTATTCAATATTGTGCTAGAAGGTCTAGCTAGAGCATTTAGGCTAGACAAAGAAATAAAAGGCACCCAAATAGGAAAGGAAAAAGTAAAACTTTCATTATTCACTGATGATATGATCCTATATCTAGAAAATTCTGAAAAAAAAAAGCACAAGAAAGCTACTAAAATTAATAAGCAAATTCAGCAGTGGTGGGATATATGGTTAATACGCAAAAAATCAATAGCGTTTCTATACACTACTAATGTGCACTCTAAAGAGGAAATCAGAAAAAATCCATTTGTAACAGCAACTAACACAGTCAATATTTAGGAATAAACTTAACTAAGGACATAAAGGACTTGTATTCAGAAAACTACAAAACATTGCTAAAAGAAATTGAAAAAGATTTAAATAATTTGAAGGGAATTCTGTGTTCATGGATAGGAATGCTAAACATAGTTAAGATGTCAATTCTACCCAAAATATTTTACAGATTCAAAGCAATCCCAATAAGAATCCCAACAGCATTTTTTTTTTGTAGAAGTTGAAAAGCCAATAATCAAATTTATTTGGAAGGGTAAAGGGCCTCAAACAGCTAAAAATGCCATTTAAAAGAAGAATAAAATTGGAGTACTTTCACTTACTGACTTTAAAGCCTATTACGTAGCTATAGTTGTAAAAACAGTATGGTACTAGCATAAGGACAGACAGATTGACGAAGGGAACTGAGTCAAGAACTCTGTAACTGACCTGCACATCTACAGTCAAGTGATTTTTGACAAAGCTGTTAAGCCACCCAGCTGGGTCAGAACAGTCTATTCAACAAATAGTACTGGGTAAACTGGATAGCCATATCCAAAAGAAAGAAAGAAGACCCGTATCTCAAACCTTATACAAAAATGAACTCAAAATGGACCAAGGACCTAAATATAAAAACGCAAACCATAAAACTTCCTGAAGAAAATGTTGGAAAACGTCTTCAAGATCTTGTGGGAAGCGGTTGTTTCTTAAACCTTATACCTAAAGCACTAGCAACAAAAGAAAAATTAGATAAATGGGACCTCCTGAAAATTCAACACTTTTGCACCTCAAATGACTTTGTCAAACGGTAAAAAGGCAGCTGACTCAATGGTAGAAAATATTTAGCAATCATATATCTGATAATGGTTTAATAAGCATGATATATAAGGAGATCATACAGCTCAACAATAAAAAGACAAAGTATCTGATTAAAAAATGGGCAAAAGACTTGAAAAGACAACTGTCCAAAGAATAAATACAAATGATGAAGAAACACATTAAAAAATGTTTAGCACCACTAGAGATTAGAGAAATGCAAATCAAAACTACAATTAGATATCATTTCAAACCTAGTAGGCTGACCGCTAATAAAAAGTCAGAAAACTGTAAGTGTAGGGGAGGATGTGGAGAGATGGAAATGATTATTTACTGTTGATGGAAATTTAGAATGGTACAGCCTCTGAGGAGGACTTTTTGGCAGTTCCAAAGGAAGTTGAGTTTAGTTTTGGTGTTGGACCTGACAGTACCATTGTTGGGTGTATATCCATAGAAGCAGAGAACAGTGACACGGGTTGATGTCTGCACACCAATGTTCATGGTGGCATTGTTAATGATGGCCAAAAGTTGGAAACAGCACAGGTGTGCATCAACTGTTGAATGCATAAACAAATTGTGGAGTATATACACAATGGAATATTATGCAGCAGTAAGAAGAAAAGAAGTTGTGAAACATATGACTACATGGATGAACATGGAGGACATTGTGTTGAGTGAAGCAAGCCAGACACAAAAGGACAAATACTGTATGATTGTCCTATTATGAACTAAATATATTTTGTGAAATATAAATATATTATGTGAAATAGGAATATGGATAGAATTGCATATATGACAGGTTTTCTTTGAAGCTGAACAAAGGTAAGCTAATACTACAAAATGATATCAAATAACAGCAGCAACAAAAAAAAACCCCACATTTTACTAAATGAAGGAGACCAGACACAGAGTACTACATATTGTATGATTCCATTTATAAGAAATATAAATTTAAGTCAATTTATAAAGATGAAGTGAGATTAGTCATTATGCAGAAATGAAGAAAGAATGCTAAAGGGATGTGCAGTCTTTTTGGAGTAAAATTTTTGAAATGGTGAATGTACAATATTGTAATTATACTAAAAGTCATTGATTATACACCTTGGATCAAATAGCCAGAAACACAAGCTATGTACAGTGGTGGAAGCATTCAAAGTTTGAGAAGTGAGGAATTTTCTTGTTTGTTTGTTGTTTATTATTATTTTTGAAATAATGAAAATGTTCTAATTATGATTGTAATGATGAACACACAACTACATGTTTATAACAAATACCATTGATTGCACTCTTTGGACAAACTGCATGCTTTATTAATATGTATCATTAAAATTGATTTGTTTAAAACAACAACAAAACAAAACAAAACAAAACAAAAAACCTTCTTTGGAACCAAGATTACAGGGAAGAGGAGTGGATGGCAGCAAATGAAATGCAAGTTCCTTCAAAAAGGAAGATAAGATCTAGTCCTCAGGCATATTTCTACTGTTTATAGATAGCCTTATAAACAATCAATCAAATATGCCAAGCCAAATCCCTATTATTATCCCTTCCTACCTTTGTTTCCATCCTATAAATCTCCCTTATTTCTCGGATTGGGGAGGCAGATTTGAGCTTGCCTCCTATTTTCTTTCTGGCTGACCTCAAAATGGAATTTTTTATTTTTCTCAAAATTCTGGTCATGGTATTGGCTTCTGTGAGCCCATTGCTCAGTAATATGGTTTTCCATGTTTGCCAGTCTCCCCAAATTTTCCCTAAGACCTCAATTCTCTGATGCATCAAAGGAAAGTCATGTGTTTTCAACTTTCCAAGCTTGTTTTCCTGTTGCTATGATAGCACTGATGATTGCCAAAGTGTTTACATATCTTAGCTGAAATCACAAAAAATATTTATCTTTTTAAGCAAAAAAATGGGTCACACTAAATATATTAAAAATGTATTTGTATTTTTCCCTATTGTATTTTTACCATTTTTATAACTGTATAGTGAAATAACATACATGAACCAGGAATCAAATATATGATGGACTATTAATATGAATTACCTGAAAAATCATGCCTTATCAAATTAGAAAACAAACTAGAAAAGCATCAGATTCTTAGATTCCTGAAAATTAAACTCTTGATACATTACATATACAGTTGAATATATCTGAGAATTGAAGGACTGGATTTTTGGTATGGAGGGCCACAACTTATAAATTGAAACTGTAAAGTGTACACAGAAAATATTAAAGCAAGCCAAACATCATCCTGAGAAGATTTGTAGCAGCTTAATTAATAGTAATTAGTGAAAAATGATCGTAGCAAAGTGGATATTTTGAGAGAGAGAAATGTGTTGTCAACAACATCAACTGATAATCAATTTGGAATGTACTAAGCATTACCTTGTTACCTCCAAAGGTGTACAGATAGTTCTCTTGCCCTCAGATCCCACAACAGCCTCATTTGGATGAAGAGTCTTCTCATACATCAGGGATGTCTTCCCTTTGCAAAGATGCTTTCTACTACAAGAATATTAGTGAGTGGTTTTCAATGGACACTAAAGTAATGGTTACACCTACCTTTACACAGTCATAAAGAATTGATTCACTAGTTAGTTAGCTACCTGAAAAACCAAAGTCCAACAGTCTCTAAAAGAAGTAAAAGAAATGTATGTATTTCACAACATAATATTAAAAATTTTCAGGATTCAGTAAAATATTAAATGAACAAAGAATTTGTTAGCTTCAATCCCCCAAAAATCAATTAAAAAGGACAAGAAATAAGACAGATGCTGAATTAAGAAAGATATTGATATGCCAAAAGAATTACTGGAAAATAATGAGTATAATGTCTATAAAAGCAAATATAAAGAAGCATCACATGAAACTTGTAGTGATGAAAAATATAAGAAACAAAAATTCCATTGGATAGAATAAGGGAAGATTAGATACTACAGAGGAAAAGATCAAAAGACAGGGCAAAAAAAACCCTGCTTAAACTGAAGCAAAACAAAAACAAACATTAAACTACAAAAAAATGTCTGCAAACATATGAAAAATGCCTGAGTAAAGATTTGGATATATTAAACAGTCTACCACAGGTTCACAATAGAACATCAATAGGTCAAAAAAAGTTTTGAAGAAATTATTGGTGAAAATGTTCAAAATATGATGATAATTATATGCATGCAGAAGACAATGAATTAAAAACATTAGGGAACAACCAGCAAGGTGGTGGCAGAGCTTCTAGAGTCAGCTTGTGCTACAGGACAGTTAGTAATCACCCAGAGCTATCTGAAACACCTGTTTGGAGGATCCAGGAGACTAGAAGAGAATCCTGCAACATCTTTGAAAGAATGGAAGGAGGAGACTACACATCTGCAGAGAAGATTCATAAGTAGAGGCCAGTGCCCATTCTCTACTGGCAACACAAGCCACCTTAGGAGCTATTCTGTGGCTGGAACTGGAAACTCCATTTCCCAAAAATGGGGGAGGAAGAGATGGTTGGGCACCAACTTCAGCTACTGATTAATAAATTCTGCTGGCTAAAGTATAACCCTAAGAACAGCAAAAATTTAAAAATGTCCAAGTCAGAAAGAGGCCAGTATCGGTCATTTTGACCCTCCATTTGGCATGAGGGTAAGCTGGGCTGATTGAAAATCATGGTGATTGTAGGGACTGTCTTCTTTCCACCCAGATCAGCTGCAGCCGTAGCCTAGGCTTCAGCCCCAACTCTGGCAGAGAGGATGTTGGCAGGACCTGCACCAGCCTCTATAGGCAACTGCAGTTACATTCAGCTGGCACAGACTGAATAGTCCAAAGTCTACCAGGTCAACTATAGTCATTTTGGAACCACTCAGTGTAGATTGCTGCCCACACCTTCAGGCCCATCCTCACCATAGGCAGGGGAGGAAGGGGCATGAAGCTTCATCAGTCTCTCCAGGCAACTACACTCGAGACCTCCATGACTTGGATTATTACTCATGGCTGTGGCTCAGTTCCTAACCCTGTCAAAGGAGAAAGGTGGGAGAACATTCACTGGTCACTGGGGGAATGTGGGCAGCTTGAGAATCCACAGCTTACATCACCAACTACATTCTTGGCTCCTATTACACAACCAACAAAGGGAAAAGGACAAGAAAGCCCTAAACTAAAAAGAGAAACTGCACCCAGAATAAATACATCTAGTAAGTCAGATGCCAAGGCTGCAACAAAAAACTACAATCCATACCAAGAAACAGGAAGATATGACCCAGTTAAAGGAAGAAGATAAGCCTCCAGATAATATAAAGGAGTTGAGAAACCAATCATAGATGTTTGAACAAATTTCCTTAATAAATTCAATGAGATGGCTAAAGAGGTTAAGGATATTAAAAAGACATTGGGTGAGCAAAAAGAAGAATTTGAAAGCATACATAGAAAAATAGCAGATCTTACAGGAATGAAAGGTGCAATAAATGAAAATAAAAATACACTGGAATCATGTAACAGCAGATTTGAAAAGCCAGAAGAAAAGATTGGTGAACTTGAAGACATTGCCTCTGAAAGCAAGCATATAAAGGAATAGATGAAGAAAAGAATGGAAAAAATTGAACAAGTTCCCAGGGAATTAAATGACAGTAAGAGATGTGCAAACATATGTGTCATGGGTGTCCCAGAAGGAGAAGAGAAGGGAAACGGGTCAGAAGGAATATTTGAAGAAACAATGGTAGAAAATTTCCCAACCTTATTGAAGGATATAGATACCCATGTCCAAGAAGCACAACATACTCCCATGTGAATAAATATGAATAGACCATCTGAGAGTCATACTAATCAGAATATCAAATGCCAAAGACAGAGAGAGAATTCTGAGAGCAGCAAGAGAAAGCAATGCATAACATTTCAAGGATACCCAATATGATTAAATGCTGATTTCTCATCAGAAACTATGGAGGCAAGAAGACAGTGGTATGATATATATATAAGATACTGAAAGAGAAAAACTTCCAGCCATGAATCCTATATCCAGCATGATTGTATTTCAAAAATGAGTGTGAGTATAGAATATTCACAGATAAACAAATACTGAGAGATTTTATAACAAAAAGACCAGCCTTGGAAGACAAACCAAGGGGCATGCTACAGTCTGAAAGAAAAGACTGGAGAGAGAGGTTTGGAAGAGAGTTATATTTGTCATCCAAAGTGGTTCTGATGCAAAGTAAATATCTTTTATAAATATATTTATTTGGGGTAGACACTTACAGTCACAAGACCATAAGAGTAAGTAACGTCCCTCACCAAAGTCTGTTACCACCTGTTGGGACAAGATGGCTGCCTGTCTCTGCAAGGGTCAGTTTTCCTCTTAAGGCTTCATAGCTTTTTCTGATCTCAGCTGTAGGCTGGCATAAGGCTTGTCTCCCATCCCAGGGCTTGTCTTTTTCTGGGCTCAGCTGCTCTTCTTTCTCCACAAGACCAGCTGTAAACTTTTAAGTGAATGGCTTATCTCCTTCCCAGGCATCCAGCATCAACACTAAGCTTGCTACTCTGCCAGGTCATTTTCTGTGTGACAGTCCACCCATCAAGGGGATGAGAACTCAATGTCCTAATGATGTGACCAAATCAAAGACTTAATCTTAATTTAATCAAGTAAAGTGAAACCTCTGAACTTAATACAATCAAACGGTATCACGTCCAGAGGAACAGAACAGTTTACAAACATAATCAATAGTTCTTTTTGGAATTAATCAATAATATCAAACTGCCTCAAGAGTCTAGAAATGAAGATTATATCAGTAAAAGTAACTAAAAGTCTCAAAACAGTGGTTAAAGTAAAATATGGAAGATAAAACCTATAGGTTAAAATGGGTGAAATAAGAATGTTTTTACAGTAACAACAGTGAATGTTAATGGATTAAATTCCTCAATCAAAAGACACAGAATGGCAAAATGGGTGAAAAAAAATATGAGCCATCTATCTGCTGTCTTCAAGAGATTCACCTTAGACCCAAGGATACCAACAGATTAAAAGTGAAAGGCTGGTGAAAGATATTCCACACATGAAGTAACAAAAAAAGAAAAAAAC
>JAQZBX010075879.1:0-14525 GCA_029593785.1 Cabassous unicinctus
ATATACTATGCAAAGGCAAGGTAGGATTGTATTGGGGTTGAGTGCTCCACCTCTGGTGTCTGACTGTCTGGGTGGGCTCCCAGCTTTGTTTATTACCTGCTATGTGACCTGACCAAAAATACTTTCTTGCCAAAAATGGTTCCCGATTTCTGCGAGGGTTCAGCCTTCCTTCTTCCTCTTAAAGCTCCATGGTCCCAGCTTCTTCCAATCTCAGCTGTATGCTAGCATAGGGCACATTTCTTTGCAGGCTCAACTGCTCTTTTCTCTTCACAAGGTCAGCTGAAAACTATCAGGCAAATGTCTCAGCTCTCTCTGGGGCCCCAGGATCAAAGTTCTCTACTCTTCCATGTCTATGGAGCTCTTTTATCTTCTTCTGTGTATCTTCTTGAGTAAGTATCCACTTACGTAGCCCAACAAGGGGGTGGGGACTCAACCTTGGGTCATGCCCTAAATTTGTGGTCAAATCAAAGCTCTAATTTCAATTTAATCAAGTAAACATAAAACCTATGAATTTAATGCAATCAAAGGGTATCAAGTCCAGAGGAACAGGCCAGCTTAAAAACATAATCTATATCTCTTTTTAAAATTCATAAATAATATCAAACTGCCATATATACTTTTTTACACCCATCAGCTGCATAGAGCCCACAAGTAAGGTGGAGTCCCATGTCTGGAATTTTCCAATCCTCAGACCCCAAAACAACACCATGTTTTGGAACCCATCTTTGTGAATTGCTATTCTCTGCATGGAAGGTGAAAAACATACCTGTACTAAACTGTTAGCGGGTCAGTATACTGGATAATTTTTCTTTAAATGAAATAGAGAAGAGAACTTTTAGATTGAGAACAAAGATTTCAGAGGGAGATGAAGATAATAACGACAGAAGACAAATGATAGTTTTTCCTTCTCTTGTCAGCTCCATGGATTAGATCTAGGTCCTAATGTAAGAAATATTGAGGCTAAAGTTGAAGTAAATATTTTCATGATACATGAGAATTTTTTATGTTTTGGTGGTTGTTTTTATAAAAAAATAGTGAAACTTGCTGCATTAAAGCCCAGGTATAAAAGTGTGACAGAGATTTTGGAAGATCTTATTTACCTAGAAAGAAAGACTTTAAACTATTATCTTTGAGCAATGTGCAGTGGATAATTAACAAATTATATCTCTACCATATTTGGACAAACATGGACTTTGCATTATGTAGTCCAGACATGACAAGTACAATTAGGAAGCCAGGTACATTTGACAAGTAATTAAGATGGTATGAGAAGTGGAATATTACATAGTAGCTTAGCAAACATAAGTAATATTTTATCATAATTTTCAACTGTCCCCCAATTAATGCGGGTTAACACTGTTACACAGAGCTAACCCAGCCCCATTTGTAAGAGGATGCATAGCTCAGCACAAGCTCTAATTTTCTCAATCAGTTCAAGCATCCCAAGAATATAATGATTTGTGTAGTTAGTTGTTTTAATTTGCTAAGGCTGTCAATGCAAAATACCATAAATGGGTTGGATTTTATAATTGGAATTTATTGGGGTAGAAGCTTACAGTTCTGAGCTTGTGAAAATGTCCAAATCAAGGCATCATCAGTGATGCTTTCTCACCAAAGGTTGGCTGCTGGTCGGATCCTGAACTCCTGCCATGTAGTAAAGCAAAATGACATTGTCTTCTTGCTTAGTGCCTGCTCCTCTGATTCCAGCCTCATCTCTCTCAGCCTCTCAGGATTTCACTGTCTCCTGCTGTCCTCTATCACATGGCAGGGTCAAAATTGAGGCTTTCTTTATGTATGTTTCTGCTTTTAGTTCTCAGTTTATATAATACCCCAAAAAGAAGTCAGAGACCCAACCTGGGTCATGCCTCACTGACTTAGTCCAATCAGAAGGCCTTAAAACAATCTAATTAAAAGTCATCTAATCAAAAGACCCCTTAACTGAGTCCAACCAAAAGGTCATACATAAAATAGGCTTACACATATAGGAATGGGCTAGCTTAAGAGCATAATTTTCTGAGGTCCACAAAAGGCTCAAACAAGGAGACTGTCTTTATTTAAATTTGGGGGGAGATCACAAGGCAGTACACTAAAAACCCATGTTATCAATCCCCATCTCCTTGTTACTTGTCCTGGGTGACTCCAATGAACTGGAGAGTAGGTTTTGCAACTCTGCTGAAGCTCAGGGACCACCTGGCACATGGACAGCCCAAAGATTCAAGTGTCTTGGATATACACCTACCAACTCCAGCACCAAATATAGGTTCAAACAGAAGGGAGAGATAAGTCATGTGTAGGGAAGCCATAACTGAATCCATCCCTGTCACTCTCAGGAGCACAAACTCCAAAGTAGGGTCCACCACCCATATCAAGGAAACGAGAGAGCCTACAGCTGCAAGCAAGAGAGTCTCATCCATCAGCTGTATGGGATAGAAGCCCCCTCTCAATTAGAGGTGGAGTGGACATTACCATCCCAGAATCCTCAGGATTGGAGAATGAACTATGGGCTAGAGTGGACTTACTGGTATTCTATTATAGACTTATTGTGATTCTAACAATGGGATAAATTACAACACTTATGTGGAGGCGTGGCCACTGGGGCAGTGAGAAGGAAAATGCAGGTGTTATACGGGGTTTTTTTTGGGACATGGGAGTCATCCTGAATGACATTGCAATGACAGATCTAGGCCATTATATATCTGCCCATAACCTGCAGAACTGTGTGGGAGAGAGTGTAAACTACAATGTGAACTATGATCCATGCTCAGTGGCAATGCTCCAGGATGCATTTATCAATTGTAATGAATGTGCCACACTAATGAAGAACGTTGTTCATATGGGAGTGTGTGGGAGGTGTGGGGAGCGGGGCATGTGGGAATCCCTATATTTTTTGTGTAACATTTATGTAATCTAAGTATCTTTATAAAAATTAAAAAAAAACTTTTTAAATTAAAAACCCATATTAGATATTTCATGTTTCACAAACCCTTCTTGTTCAAGTCAACTATAAGATTCTGTGCTCTTTACTTCCCTACATTGTGGGAAGTTTCTGGCACCTCCCTCTCCCAGATTCTGTATACCCCATCAATTTTTAAAATCCCTTAATTATAGCCTCATTTCTAGCCTTAAACATCTTTGCATGAGCTCATGTGAATGCTTAGATAAAAAGGGTCTCACATTTATCTAGACTCATTTACCTTAGAAGACCATTTAAAGGGACCAAGTTTTGTACTTTAGCACACACCTTGGGGAATTATCTGTCACTCCCTGTAGCTTATCAACATATTTCTTCTAAATAGTGAATTCTTATATTCCATGTTAAAAGGATAAAATTTGATTTTTATTATATTATTTAAAAGATTTTATGATATAAGCATATCTGTTTAAAAATAAGTTAGAAAAATTTAGAAACAAATTTATTCTTTAAATTCTAAATATTTAAGGATTTTTAAATCTTTATATCTTTTATTTCAAAATTAATTGTGTCAGAGAACATGCTCTTTAGTATTTCAAACTATTTTAAAATTTATTAGGACTCATTTTATGGTTGAGTATGTAGTATATCTTGAAAATTCTACATGCATTTGAAAATAATGTTTATTCTTTTGCGTTTGAGAGTTCTATAAATGTCAATTATGTCAATTCCTTTGTTACTATTGTTGAAATCTTCTGTATGCCAATTGATTTTTTGGTCTACATTATTGTATCAATTATTGAGAGAAAAATACTGAAATCTCCAGCTCTCATCGCAAATAAGCGTATATTCTCTTCTGTTCTGTTAGGTTTAGCTTGTATTTTGAATCTCTGTTGTTAATAGCAAACACATTTAGGATTGTCATGTCTTCTTAATGAAATGACCCTTTTATCAGTATGAAATGCCACTCTATCTCTGGTAATATTCCTTTTTGATATCTCCTTTGTCTGATATTAATATAGCCTCTCTAACTTTATTATGATTGCCCTTTTCATATTTATTTTCCATTCTGTAGTCTACCTGTGTCTTTATATTTAAAGTAAGTTCCTTGCAGACAGCATATAAACTTAATGTGATTGTTGTTGAGTTGGCTTAACTCTGCCATCTTGTTATTTGCTATCTAATTTTGCCATCTGCTCATTGTTCCATTTATTTTGCATTATTTTTGTGATTCTTTACATCTCTTTTTGGATGGTTAATTAGAACTCTTTTTTGTGTTATTTTAGTGGTTGTCTTGGGATTTAAAATATACATTTTTAAATTTATCACACTCTAACTTCAAATGATATTAAACTAACTTAAATATAGTATAAGATCTTTACAACTGTATACCTCCATTTCTCTCCTTTCAGCTTGTGTGCTATTATTGTCATACTTAATTTCTATATATGTTATAAGCACATGTAGAGATATGGTTGCTTCAAATACAAAATATTTTCAATCACTTCTATAGCTTCTTGAACACGTGGAATACTCACATAAGTGTTTTAGTGCCCTCATCTACTAATTCTATCATCTGTTTCTTTTTGAGGTTAATTTGATTGATTAACTTCTCTCCTCGTTACAGATTGTATTTTCCCAGTTCTTCGTGCACCTGCTAATTTTTTATTGGATCTAGACCTTGTGAACTTTACCTAGTTTGGTTTTGTATTTATTCTGTAGTCCTATAAATGTCTTTGAGCCTTATTCTGGGATGAAGTTAAGTTATTTATAAATGTTTTGATCCTTTTTGTTTTTTATTTTAAATGTTGCTGCAGGATTATGGCTGTGTTTAGTTCAGGTTCAATTTCCCTCCAGTACTGAGTCAAGACCATTCTGTGTACTCTAATGGATTCACGTGAATTCTTGGTCTTTGTAGCTCTCTTCTCTCTGGTATTTCTCCAGATTTCCAGCTCTGTCTCTTCAACTCAGGTGACCAATGGGCTATGCCTGGGTTCCCATTATCTTAGCTATGATCTGGAAACCTTCTCCAAACAGTGAGGTGGGGTAATTGTAAGGTCACCTCCATTGTTTCTTGTCTCTTCGCAATCTTTCGCCTTTGTTGCCTGATGTCCAATACGTTGAATGCCATTGTTTCATATATTTTGTTTGGTTTTTAGTGTTTCTGTGAAGTCACTGATTTGTGGTACAGGGACATGATTGGGTGCATCGTTGCTGGTTTGAGAGGGGGAGCAGGGTAGAAGGGTTCAGTTGGACTATCCATGGGACTGGGGAAGGGTCAGGGGAAGGGCAGACGAACTCTGGGGATTTATTTGCAAGACTGTGATTAAACTTATAATGTTGGAAATGTTCTTTTGGAAAATGTGGCAGGAGAGAGTTACTGGTGTAGGGTGTCAGTTGTAAGGAGTATATGCCATAGGGCACACTTGTGGCAGGCTTCTATGGAATATCTAAGTGTTCATCTTCTCATAGTGCGTTATATCAGTGGGTGGAGACCCACATAATAAACAAGAAAATATTAAACTCCCATCCTGGGAAGTCCTGCTATGTTATCAAATAGAGGGATAAGAATCCTTGGAGAACAGAGGCAGTATCTAATAAAAGAAAACAGACCAATATGTCAAGCCCTCAATATTATCACAAGTAACTATGAATCTTTTTCTTCAAATATTGAAACATAGTGATTGCCATAGGTTCCAAGGGGAGGAGAGAAAAGAATAGAATACTTGGAACATAGGGCATTTTTAGGGCATTGGAATTGTTCTGTATGATCTTACAATGACAGATACAGGCCATTATAATTTTTTTCAAAATCTATAAAAGTGTCCGGTGCAAAATGTAATCCATAATGTAAACCACTGACCATGGTTAGTAGCAATTCTTCAATATTTGTTTATCAATCGCTACAAATATACCATAGTCAAGTAAGATGTAATCAATAGGGGAATATGTGAGAAGGAGGGGATAGGAGAATTCCCTACATTTTCTTTGTGACTTTTCTGTAAACTAAAGATTCTTTGAAAATAAAGCATAAAAATATTAAGACACTTGGGGGAGCATACAGAAGAAATTGTCATTGAGCATAAAATATAACATCTTATGGTGATGAAAGACACTGTAAAAATTTTTATTTTTATAATTATTTTTATCCTTTATTTTATATTTTATTTGTTTTTAATTATTATTATTTTATTTTTTATTATTTTCATTCATTTTTTGTCTTTGTTTTGGGGAGATTTTTGGATTGCAGAATGGTTGCAACTGTTGTAGGGGAGGATCACAGGTGTGAGGTGTTGGTGATGGGGGGATATGTGGGAATGAGTACACCTTGGGCATGCCTTTATGGAATATGAATATGTTCAAGTGGTCATGGGGTGTTGTCTCAGTGGGTGGAGACCCACACAATAACTACAAGAATATTGAATTCCCATCCTGGAAAGTCCAGCTTCATTCTCTAATAGAGCAACAAGAATCACTAGAGTACATGGTCTGTATGATGGTTAGCTAATGTGTCAACTTGGCAAGGTAATTGTGCCCAGTTGTTTGGTCAAGCAAGCACTGGACTAATTGTAATACAAGGACATTTATGGACTTTAGTTACCAGTGAGTTTACTGCATAGATAGGTGATTACATCTACATTAATCAGGAAATTGCAGTCAGCAATGAATGACGCTTTATCCAATCAGTTGAATGCCTTAAAAGGGGAAGCAATTTCAGCATTCAGAGAGAATTTCCCAGCTCATCTTTGGACAGCCAATGTCTCCCGGAAACTCATCAAGGACTTTCATTGGACTTTCATCAGAGTCCCTGGTTTGCAACCTGCTTGCGGAACTTGGACTTGTGCATCACCATGGTCACATGAGAGACTCTTATAAAATCTCATACTATTTACAGATATCTCCTGTTGATTATGTTTCCCTAGAGAACCCTGACTAATACAGCTAGGTACTGGGAGTGGTTCTTGAGTAACAGGATTTTAAACATGGGATGTCTGAGGTGGTTCTGGGAGTTTTTCAATTGGCTCTCTACTCTAATTGTACTCAAAGGTACTAATGACTCCCTTTTCAATACTTAAGAGGCCACTAACAGTCATTGCATGAGTTGGCAATGGAGATACACAAAATATCTTCACTAGATTCCCTTACTTCCAAGCTTATAAGAAGCAAGAATCTGGGTGAGAGTGTTTTCAACACCTTAACAGAGTTTTGTGGAGTCAAAAGGTGTAATGATATTGGCTGGCTCCTTCTAGATACCCTGGATACAGTTACAAAAGAAAGATGAGCTAAAGTATTCAAATTCAAAACTTAAATGCTGCATGAATGATGTGAAAATTTCCATGTGTGCTCTGAAAGAAAATCTTGTCTTTGGCAGACACAGGCTTGAGATATCTGAGAACCAAACTCAAACTTATTGTACAAGTAGCAGAGTATAAAAAGAAACTAAAATCTCAACCACGCATAGTTTCTGCAGTTAAAGTGGAGGAAAGGAGTGGAACCTAGAGGATTGGGATGGAAACATATGGGATGATGATTATGTTGGTGGGGATGGACATTGGAACCCTAAATTCTGCTGAGACTTTACCAGATGAGTTTGTGATGGCCTGCCCTGTGGAGACCACACCTTGTCAACCTTGTATCACCCAGCCTCCAGCCTGCCCCAGGGAGTCAGGACCTCCTCCCAGCCAAGAGGCAGGTACCAGCCAAACTCTAGCATGCACTGCCCAGCCTCCTCCCTGCCCTGAGGAACCTGCCTTCAAACCCCTGTCTGAAGAGATTAATTCTGTCTCACCAGAAGAAAATGCAAAGGAATGCTCTGAGTTCAGTAGCTTGCAAGACATTTCTAATCCTTCTCCTTACCCACCCCCACCACCCCTCTTCTCTTTGAGACCTATTACTAGACTAAAATCACCACAAGCCCCCAAAGATGAAACACAAAGTGAGGCCTATGATGAAGTACACTGTACTCTGAAAGAACTGCATGAATGTTCCAACTTATATAGTGAAATCAGGGGAATATGTGTTGGAATGGATACTAAGGGTATGGGATAGTGGTAGAAGGATTATAAAGATGGATCAGGCTGAATTTATTGATATGGGCCCACTAAGCAGAAATTCTGTATTCAGTGTTGTAGCTTGAGGGGTTGGAAAGGGCTCTAACAGTTTGTTTGGGTGGCTGACTGAAACATGGACCAAAAGATTGCCTAGCATGCTTGAGGTTGAGATGCCCGATTTGCTGTGGTATACAGTAGAATAGGGAATTCAAAGGCTAAGAGAGATTGGAATGTTAGAATGTATTTACCATTTGAGACCTGCCCACCCACCCCAGGAATGTCCAGAGGATACACCTATAACCAAGACTGAGGAATAATTTTGTAAGACTCTCTCCATCTTCCCTGAAGAGTTCTGTGGTTGCTCTTCTCTGTAGTCTAGATATTACAGTAGGGAGGGCTGTAATGGAATTAAAATCCTTAAACATTATTGGGATGATCAGGTCTCTGTGTGGTAAAAGTCAAGTATCAGCAGTTAATCGCCAAAAACAAGGTGGGTGTGGCTACCACAATGAAAGGCAGATTCAAAGCAGCACTCAAAATAGTCTCGGTCACATAGAATTATGACATTGGCTAACAGATCATGGAGTAGCTAGTAGATGAGCAGTCTACTAAATTTCTTCTGGATCTGTAAAAGCAAAAGAGTTCTAGGTTAATTGAACAAAACCTTAACTCAAATTACAGATGCAGAGAAGCATGGCCCCTTAATCAATTCCCAAACTTGAGACAGTTTACAGGCAAAAGTCCATTGAATGAGGAAAAGGACAGGTCCCGTTGGGGAAGGATCCTTTTAAACTGCCAAAAATGTGTACTGTTAATCTTCTTCCCACCTTTCCCCAAGGACACCTACAGCCTTTTACCAGAGTAAATGTGCATTGGGGAAAAGGAAATGATCAGATATTTGGGAGATTATTACACACTGACTCAGAAGTGACATTAATTCCAGGAGACCAAAATGTCACTCTGGCCCACCAGTCAGAGTAAGGGCTTATGGAGGTCAGGTGATTCATGGAGTTTTAGCTCAGGTTTGTCTCACTCTGGGTCCATTGAGTCCCCAGACCCATTCTATGGTTATTTCCCCAGTTCCAGAATGCATAATTGGAATAGACATACTCAGTAACTGGCAGAATCTCCACATTGGATCCCTGACTTGTGGAGTGAGGGCTATTATGGTTGGAAAGGCCAAATGAAAGCCACTAGAACTGCCCCTAAGTAGCAAAATAGTAAATCAAAGGCAATACTGGTTCCTGGAGGGATTACAGAGATTAGTTCCACCATCAAGGATTTGAAGGGTGCAGGGGTGGTGATTCCCACCACATCCCTATTCAACTCTCCTATTTGGCCTGTGCAGAAGACATATGGATCTTGGATAATGACAGTAGATTATCATAAGCTTAAACAGGTGGTGACTCCAATTGCAGCTGCTGTTCCAGATGTGGCATCATTGATTGAGCAAATAAACATGTCCCCTGGTAACTTGTATGCAGCTGTTGATCTGGCAAATGTTTTTATTCTCAATTGCCATTGGTAAGGACCACCAGAAAGAGTTTGCTTTCAGCTGGCAAGGCCAGCAGTGTACATTCACTGTCTTACTTCAGGGGTATATCACCGCTCCAGCCCTATGTCATATTTTCCACAGGGACCTTGATCATCTCTCCCTCCCACAAGACGTCACACTGGTCCATTATATTGATGATATCATCTTGATAGGACCTGGTGAGCAAGAAGTAGCAAAGACTCTAGACTTATTAGTAAAACATTTGTTTGAGAGAGGATGGGAGATAAATCCAGCAAAAACACAGGGTCCTTCCACCTCAATGAAATTTCTAGGTGTCCAGTGGTGTGGGGTATTTCGTGATATCCTTTCTAAAGTGAAAGATAAGCTGTTGCATTTGGCCCCTCCTATGACCAAAAAAGAGGTGCAATGCTTAGTTGGTCTCTTTGGATTTTGAAGACAACACATTAGTCATTTGAGTGTGCTACTCTGATTCATTTATCGAGTGACCAGAAAAGCTGCTAATTTTGATTGGGGAACAAGAAGAGGCTCATTGACAGGTCCAGAGTGCTGTGCAAGCTGCACTACCACTTGGACCATAAGATCCATCAGATCCATTGGAGCTAGAAGTTTCAGTGGCAAATAGAGATGCTGTCTGGAGCCTTTGTCAGGCCCCTAGAAGAGAATCACGGTGTAGACCCTTTAGATTTTGGAGCAAAGCCCTGCCATCCTCTTCAGATAACTAGTCTAGTTTTGAGAAACAGCTTTTGGCCTGCTACTGGGCCTTAGTAGAGACTGAACACTTAACCATGGGCCTTCAAGTTACCATGAGACCTGATTTACTTATCATGAGCTGGGTATTGTCTGACCCACCAAACTAAAAATTTTAGCATGCACAGCAGCACTCTATAAAAAAGTGGAAGTGGTATATACAAGATAGGGCTCAAGCAGGTACTCAAGGCAAAAGTATGTTATATGAGGAAGTTGTCCAAATGTCCATGGTCACAACCCCTGCCATGTTAACTTCTCTTTCCCAGCCCACAGCTTTGGCATCTTGGGAAGTCCCTTACAATTAGTTGACTGAGGAAGAGAAAACTCGGGCCTGGTTTACAGATGATTCTGCATGATATGCAAGTACCATGCAAAAATGGACAGCTACAACACTGCAGCCCTTTTCTGGACCAGCCCTGAAGGATAGTGGTGAGGGAAAATCCTCCCAGTGGGCAGAACTTCGAGCATAGCACATTGTTGTTCATTTTGCTTGGAAAAACAAAAGGCCAGAGGTGCATTTGTACACTGATTCATGGACTGTTGCCAATGGTTTGGCTGGATGGTCAGGGACTAGGAAGTAACATGATTGGAAAACTGGTAACAAAGTGGTCTGGGGAAGAGTTATGTGGATAGACCTTTCTGAGTGGGCAAAAATATGAAAATATTTGTGTCCTGTGTGACTTCAGCATTGGAAGGTTTTAATAATCAAAAGGATAAGATGACCCACTCTGTGGCTAACACTCAGCCTCTTTCCATAGCCACTCCCTTTGCCAAATGGGCTTATGAACAAAGTGGTCATGGGTATAGGGATGGAGATTATGTATGGGCTCAGCAACATGAACTTCCCCTCACCAAGGCTGACTTGGCTACAGCCACTGATGAGTGTCCAATGTGCCAGCAGCAGAGACCTACGCTCAGCCCCCAATATGGCAACATTCCTCGAGGTGACCAGCCTGCTACCTGGTTGCAGGTTGACTACATTGCACCTCTTCCACCATGGAAGGGGAAGCGATTTGCTTTAACTGGAATAGACACATACTCCGAATATGGGTTTGTATTTCCTGCATGCAATGCTTCTTCCAAAACTACCATCCGTGGACTTACCGAATGTCTTATTTACTGCCATGACATTCCGCACAGCATTGCTTCTGATCAAGGAACACATTTCACAGAAAATGATGTGCAAGAATGGGCACATGCCCATGGAACTCACTGGTCTTACCATTTGCCCCATCACCCTGAGGCAGCTGGATTGATAGAGCAGTGGAATGGCCTTTTGAAGACTCAATTACAGCTAGATTGCAATAGTTTGTAGGGCTGGGACAATGCTCTCCAGGAGGCTCTGTATGCTTTAAATTGGCATCCACTCCATGGTGCTGTTTCTCCTGTAACCAGGATTCATGGGTCCAGGAAGCAAGGGGTGGAAATAGGAGTGGCATCACTCACTATTACCGCTAGTGACCCACTAGGAAAACTTTTGCTTCCTGTCCCTGCAACCCGAAGCTCTGCTGGTCTACAAGTTCTAGTCCCAAAAGGTGGAGTGCTGCCACCAGGGAACTCAACAAGGATTCCATTGAACTGGAAGTTAAGAGTGCCATCTGGCCACTTTGCATTCCTCTTACCTGTGAATCAACAGGCAAAGAAAGAAATTACTGTACTGGCTGGGGTGATTGATCCTGACTATCAAGGGGAAATAGGACTGCATCTACATAATGGGGGTAGAGAAGAGTTTGCCTGAAATACAGGACATCCTCTAGGGCATCTCCAATACTGCCATGATCTGTGATTAAAGTCAATGGAAAATTGAAACAACCCAATCCAAGCAGGACTAACAATGGCCCATGATCTTCAGGAATGAAAGTTTGGGTCACCCCACCAGGCAAAGGTCCACAGCCAGTTGAAGTGCTTGCTGAGGGTAATGGAAACATGGAATGGGTAGTGGAAGAAGGTAGGGATAAATATGAACTTTGACCACATGACCAGTTACAGAAATAAGGACTGTAATTGTCATGAATCTTTTCCCCCTGTTTCATTATGAGTATGATTGTATATGTATACAAAATGAATTTCTTTGTTTCCTTCCCCTTTTCCCTTATCATATGACATGTTGTATTAGTTTCACATCATAATATTTAATGATGTCAAGTTTAAGAGTGAATATTACCCAAGCACTTGAACCTTATTCTGTAAGGAATTAATGTGTTTCCAGCTATACACAGGAGAGTTGAACATTGTTAGGTGGAAATATATATATATATGTATGTCTGTTATTCTTTTTTACTTAGAGACTAATTATGTTTTAAGGTAATGTGTATGGTTGCTGAGTTGACAAGGGGTGGACTGTGATGGTTAGGCTAATGTGTCAACTCAGCCAGGTAATTGTGTCCAGTTGTTTAGTCAAGCAAGTACTGGACTAATTTTAATGCAAGGACATTTATGGACTTTAGTTCCCAGTGAATTTACTGCGTAGACAAGTGATTATATCTATATCAACCAGGAAGATTGCCATCAACAATGCATGATGCTTTATCCAATCAGTTGAATATCTTAAAAGGGGAATTGATTTCTACATTCAGAGAGAATTATACAGCTTGTCTTTGGACAGGGCAATGTCTCCCAGAAACTCATCAAGGACTTTCGTTGGACTTTCATTGGAGCTCCTGGTTTGCAGCCTGCTTGCGGAATTTGGACTTGTGCATCCTCACGGTCACATGAGAGACTCTTATAAAATCTCATACTATTTACAGATATCTCCTGTTGATTCTGTTTCCCTAGAGAATCCTGACTAAAACAGTCAGGGCCTAGCGAAGGAGGAGAGACCAATATGCCAGGCCCTTGAAATTGATGGCTGTAGTTATGAACCTTGCTCTTGTGAAATTGAAACTTAGCTTAGTATTATATATTGCCTAAGAATTACCTCATGTAAGCCTCATTGTTTCTCAAATGTGGCCTGTCTCTAAGCCAAACTCAACATATATAGTGACTACATTCACCATGGCATAAGACATGACTTCTGGGGATGAGCCTTCCTGGCATGGTGGTATTATTACCAAGCACCAAGTAACAATGCATTTTTAAAAAAACAACCTTGTCCAAAAGGGGGAAATATTAAATACAAATGAGGTTTTATGGCTAATAGATTTCAAAGTGAGTTGTGAGGTCTTTCCAGAGTTTATGTTATGCACATCTCAGAAGGATCTCCTTGGCTGCCACAATAAACATTGCCTGAAGCAGAAGTACTCCTCAGGGCTCTAGGGACATCTAGGCATTACAGGCAGGGCAGACAATCTCCGTAATTCAGCACCCTGTCAGTGGGCCTTACCTTGGAATATATGTTCCACAATGTAACAGAATTAGAATCATTTATATTTTCCCTACACAAGGCTTTTCTGCCCCTTTTTTTGAACCTATAATTAGCACAGTGCTTGTTAAATGTATGTTCCAGGAACTTAAATCTTTGGTCTGTTCATATACCAGTTGAGCACTGAATCTCAGCATGTTGCAACACCTTCTCTCCAGTTCATCAGTCTCGCCTAGGACAAATAACAAAAGAATGATGATTGACAACACCAATCCCCAAAAGAGTCTCTACAACTGCAAACAAGAAAGTTCCATCTATCTGTCCCATGGGAGATAAGCCCCCTCTCAATCAGAAAGAGCATGGACATAACCATCCTAAAGTCCGTAAGAATGAGGAATGATGAAACATAAGGCAGGAATGAAACTTTGGAATAAAGTAAGCTTATTATTCTAGCAATGGATGATCTTGTAAAATTGATATAAAGGCATTGGTCACCAGAGATTCTGAGAGGAGGGAGCAGGAAAAATAGGTGTAACATGGGGCATTTGGGGAACATTCAAATTGTTCTGAATGACATTGCAATGATGGATTCAGGCCATTATACATTTTGTCAAAACATATAAAAATGTGAATTGCAAAGGGTAAGCTATAATGTAAACTTTTGCCCATGGTTAGCAACAATGCTTCAATATGTATTCATCAATTGTAACAAATATACCACACTAAAGAAAGATGTTGTTAATAGGGAAAAGTGTGTGAGGGGTCGGCGTGGGGTATATGGGAGTCCCCATATATTTTTGATGTTTCATTTATGGAATATAAAGCTTCTTTTAAAACAAAATTTAAAAATATATATTAAAAAACTTTCTACATATGAAAATACTGGTTTTGACACACCATTGACATCATTAGGATTTATTATTTAAGTTTTTGCAATGTAATAGTAAAATTGATCTGTATTGTGCTTCTTTCCTCATTTATAAGAATCTTTTTAAATTT
>JAQZBX010075880.1:0-14535 GCA_029593785.1 Cabassous unicinctus
CACTGAGAAAGTAGATTTGAGAAGGATCAAGAAAGTTCTAGAGCTCTGCAGACAGTGAAACAGAAAGCATAGCTGAATAGATGTGTTGAAATGCCAGGTGGTCTGAAGTCCCATTCAAAGTCAGAGGTCATCAACCTAGCGTAAAACTGGGGTCCCTTGTTGTGCCATCCCCTGCATTGAGCTGCTCCAGAGAAAACAGATGTTGGAGTAACTTGGGTAGGGATTTGGCCAGATGAGTGTGACAAAAGTGGAGAGGGAAAAGGAATTTACCCTCCTGGTCCTGAAATCCAAACTGAGTAAGAAGTGAAAGAGCACGGGGAGGGTTGATGGATTTAGGACAAAGAGAGAAAAGATGTAAGTTTATAGAGTCTCCAGGAAAATGGCACTGTACCAGGTTTTAGCTGGTCTCATTTCTGACTCCAGCTGAATGTTGGCTGGCCTGTTCCATGGTAGCATGGCCTCAAGCTAATCCTGCAATTTGGTTTTGCTCATTGAATAAAGTCTCAACTGAGATACATCAGCAAGGAAGGTTTTAACATTTTCACTTCTTTAGTGACGTGGAGCCACTTTATATTTCACCAGCTATGTAAAGGTTCACATGAAGAAACTTGAGTTAGCCATACTGTCTTGTTTCTGGTTTCTGCCAATGCTGTTTGAGAATTCCTTGTAGGTTACTGCTGTGAAGAAATGGAGTCAGCCAACTCCTTTGCCTGGCTGATTCTCTGACTACCCCCAGCTCACAGTGTCTGGGTTTGAAACCATAGTCTCTTCTTCTTTGGTGTATCTTTAGGGTCTCTCTAAGCTAGTGTAGGAGCCATGTAACCCTTTAATGAGGCAAAGATACCTTGTTTATTTCTCAGTCGACTGCCAGTGAAGGTAGGACAAAGTGTTGGCAATGGAATTAGGGAATGAATGACCTGGTGACCCCAGGGTCATGGGGTGTAGCAGAGAGGAGTGTCTGAGTGTGCCAGCCTGTTGGACAAGGAAGCCTGCATTTTGCCATTGTACCAGGTAGAATGTGCTTCGTAACAAGTAACTGATAACCAATTGCATCAGTCAGAATTCACGCAGAGAAGCAGAACCATATGGAAACTATCTCTATAAATTCGTATATGGTGCATATGTTTATATGTCCGTGTATATGTATATGTTTTAAGGAATTTATTACTTGGAGTTAGCTATAATTGCAGTGTGCAATCGTAGGAGCTGGCTAAGCAAGTCCAAAGGGAAAGTCACTAGCAGGAAAGAACCTCAAAGGCATGAGCTTTTTGGAGACTTTGAGCTCAGGGAAGGCCTGAGGCCTCTTTTAAAGGGCTTCACCTGATGAGGTCAGGCCCACCCAGAAGAGTGGCCTTTCTGGATTAACTTCAAGTCAGCTGATTAAAGTCTCTCATCACATCTGCAAAATCCCCTTCATGGCAGCACCTAGCTTAGTATTTGATTGCCTAACTCAGAACTGTAGTTCAGCCTAGTCAAGCTGGCACCTCAAACTGCCATCGCAGCAACTCAAAGTGGTTTTAAAAAGGGGAAGGTTCATAAAACTGTAAAGTGCAGAGGTAGTATGGGGTTCCAAGTTGTTTTATTGTGGTTCAAGCGCCATTTCTCTGCAATTGTCTTGGTTCTTCCCACCTTCTTGACTGAGCTTTGTCCTCAGCATTGCAGCCCAAATGACAATAGAATTTTCAGCTCTTATATTTGTATCTATATAAGGAAAGTCAAGGGCAAGATAGAACATTATTTCATGATACAATGTGTTGTCCACAGCATCCAAAATATTCCTGAAGAAATATTGAATTAAAACAGATTGTCTTCAAAGTACATTCACAGTGCCAAGCACTGGGGGAGGGGAGGGCAAAGCAGAATGACAGCAAATGGGTTTGGGGGTTCTTTTTGGGCTGATGAAAATGGTCTGGAATTAGATTGTGGTAATAGTTGTACAAACTTGTGAATAAACCACTGAATTGTACACTTTAAAGGGGTGAATGTCACAGTATATGCATTTCATCTCAATAAAAAGTGGGAAGAATATCTTAAAAAAAAAACACAACCGAATGAATTATCTTACATAAGAATAATGAGAGTCTAAAACAATCTTAGAAAACCCTAGTTTATATTTAACATTTCCTGGCTTAATTTTCTTTCAGCCAAAAGGCATTCCATGAATGTGGGCTTTTCAGTAACTATAGGAAATGACGAATGGGATGGTATGAGTTTGAAGTGAAAAGTTATTCCCCCAAAGGGTTTAAGTGAGGTTACAAATTGTGGGAAGGGAACTGAATTGTTTTATGATGTTATCTGAACCCTACAATTAAATGAAGTTTACATCATTTGTTCTCCTTTGGAGTTCATGGGCAGAAGGAAGCTTGCATATTTGGAAATGTTTTCAGCTCCTTCCTCCCTAAATTGCTGGCAACGCACTGCTTTTTTAAAATAGGAGAGATGCAAGATATGCCTAACTTAGAAGATTATTTAGAGAAGGACTGCTTGAGTTAAACATTATTCACAACTATTGAAGTGACCTTGATCAATTTATTTTTCTAAAGTAACCTCTGGCAGCCAGTGTTTACATGCATTTTCAAACGAAAAACTTGAGCAAACAATTAAGCAAAGAACCAACGGAGCTTACGAAGCAGCCGGCAAAGGAATGTTGGAAGCAGAGAAAGTGAGACAACTAATAAATAAAAAGGGAAAACATTCCAAAATAAGAAAATAAACAATTTTAACTCTGTGGCTGTACATGGCCGTACAAATGGCAGCGTCTAGGAACTGCAGATCGTTTCCAAATCAGCTTGAAGGAGGTTAGTTATATTACTACGGAAAATCTTCCTTATAGTCTTTCATTTGTTCAGGCCCTTGTTTGCAGTTTTCAATAGTAGTGAACTTTGGGAGGATTTAAAGTCACTCCTGTGGAGGATGAGGATTTCGTGGTCGTCCTCCCACGATAACCCTCACTTTCCCGAAACTCCCAGAAGCCAGAATATTCCTAAGGATTAAGGAAGTCAAAAAATCTCATCTCAAACTTGGGCCCTGGGATATCGATGACAGTAGTCAATGGCACATTTGGGAAGCTATCTAGCAGGTTCGTGTTAACAGGTAACCAATGGGATAAAGTAATAAATATTTTAGAATAATCAGAAGCTGAAAGAACACTTGCTCAGGATATAAGAGCCTCAAGATAGTTTGAATATCCGAAGACAATCGTAAAGAGCAAAGGGCTTACCCCATGTTTTTTTTAGCAGCTATGGAAGACTCCAGAATGGTGATACAGTGACACTAAGACTGTTCAGAATGTTGGGAAATGAGTGCAATGGGTACTAGATGTTTTTTTTTTTTCAGGTACCAGGGCCAGGAATTAAACCTGGGACCTCGTATATGGGAAGCAGACGCTCAACCACTTGAGCTACATCAGTTCTCTGGTACTAGATTCTTGACACTTGGAAGAGAGGTTAAAAGTGTCCTAAACTTTTTCATAAAACAATTATTTGTTAAATAAGACCTATGCTAAATAGGACCTAAATACAACCTACTAGAAAGATTCCTGGTCGAGCCGTGGGCCATCCACAGCTCTGTTCTGAGTCTGTAATTACAATAACAACCGCCACAAAATATTACCACCAGCTCACTGGAAAACTCTGTGGCTCCTGCCAGTTCAGAATGTGAAGGCTATGGACAGGTAGAGAAAATGAGGGAAGATACTTTATTTTAGATTGGGCAAACGGTTTGAGCAATGTTATGAGATTGAGAAGGGAGAAGATCACTTTGCAGAAGGAGAATATTCCACTTGCCGGGACAGAGCTTGTCCAGACCTTGGGGATGGCCTCGTATTAGGTTGCAGCACAGGCAATTGCTAGTAGTTGACTATTATTTGACTTACAAAAATGACAATTTTGTACGGCTCAAATTAGTATGTCAAGCATGCCATTGAATTTGGTATTGCAATGGCTTGTTTAGCTTCTGACCCATCCTAGACTCTTGGAGACTGAAGACATCTCACCCCCACTTGTGTGTGCAACCCAATCTCTGTCCCTCCTCTGAATTGTCTCTGTACCCCATGTGGACTTCTGTTACGACGTGCTTCATAAGGCACAAAGGCACCTACCTGCCCTGCATCTGTCTGCTCTCTTCACTGCTGTGCTCCGTGGGTCCTGGGTGAGTTTTCTCCGCCTTCTCAGCCCTCACATCTAACATTGTACTTGGCACTTAGGGGACGGTAACTAACCCTTGCTGCTCACTGCATCTCAAGTTCTGTTTTGGAACTTTATATTTGTCTGGCTCTACTGGAGGTCACCTTTCCATGCTGGGAGCCCACAAAGCACCCACTATCCCTGCCAGGCTACCTGCTGCTTGGTAAGTGAGGTCAGAATTATGATCTTATACTGCCGGACAAGCAGGTTAGAGGTTAAGTGAGGTTAAGTGACTTGCTGACCGTCCTGTGATTTGCAGAAAGAAGTAGAACTGGGCTTCACGATAGATGACATTGAAGTCCATGTGCAACCTAGGGTTAAGAATTAACAAACAATTATGATAACTAAATCATTATATAGATGCCTTTGTATTATAAAATAGCCAAAGGTTTATATCTGAAATTACTGAAACTGGCTAGACAGCCTAGACCTGCTATCTTGATGGTCACTCTAAATAGGTCTCACCCCTGTTTATGGTTACTCTAGATTTAGCATCACCCTTGTGTATTCCTACTATTGTGATGGTAATTCTAGACTGACCTTAACCTTGTTTATGGTTGTTCCAAAGTAAGCTCACCCTTGTGTATGCTTACTATTGTGATGGTAATTCTGGACTGACCCTACCCCTGTTTTTGGGTTTTCCAAATTGTGATGGTAACCACTCCACCCTCTTCTGTTTATATCCATATGACAAACCTTGTAACTGACCTTTGTTCTATGTACCCCATCCCAGAACCTTGTGACTCACCCTGGTTTGATACCCATCCCCATCCTGTTCAGCCCCTTAATGTTTATTAATGAAGGAACCTGTGCCAGCTCCACCCCAATTATTCATTAGCATCCTGATGTTATAAAATATCAAAATTGACACAGTTTCAGTTTTGGGGGCCATTTATGGTGACTGACCTCATTTGCTTGCACAAACAAATAAACGCTTTCTCTTTTTGAAAGCCTGGGGACTCAGGAATTGGTCTTTGAAGTGCATGGAGATGAAAGGGACCTGCATTTCTTGGTATCACAAGGTGCTTCCTCTCCACCATTCTGTGGATGGCAGGTGCTTCATAAATGTTTGTTTAACTGAACTGAACACAACTAGACTCTTACCTAGACCCAGGTCAGAGGGAAGGACCCAGGAAGACTAGGATGCCAGCTTAGTGACTCAACCACTAGCTAGTGATGCTTCCGATGATTTGCTACACGAACTTCAGTGGGACATTTTCCCCGGAGCCAAGATCCCTCCATTTTCCCCTTCCCTATGATCGCTTTGGGGACACTGTGTAAAGTAGAAAGAACTATGACTGTCAGTTTTGAAAATTTAGCTTCCCATCCTGCCACTAAACTAACCAGCTACCTAATGAGCTACTTCACATTTCAGCGCCTCAGTCACACACATTGGTGGTGGTTCGTGGCTTCCGTGGCCGCTGTTGACCATGACTGAATGAGAGGGTTTTGGCGGTTGCCGCCAGGCTCAGCAGTGAAGGGTGCCATATTAGTCAGCCAAAAGGGTGCTGATGCAAAATACCAGAAATCAGTTGGTTTTTATAAAGGGTATTTATTTGGGGTAGAAGCTTACAGTTACCAGGCCATAAAGCTTAAGTTACTTCCCTCACCAAAGTCTATGGCCACGTTTTGGAGCAAGATGGCTGTCAATGTCTGCCAGGGTTCACGCTTCCTGGGTTCCTCTCTTCCTGGGTTCTGCCTCTCTCCAGGCTCAGCTGCTCTGGTATCTCCACAAGGCCAGCTGTAGACTATTAGACGAAAGGCTTGTTTCTCTTCCCGGGGCCTTTTCTCTTTCCTCACGACCAAGCTCCTCTGTATGCTTACTTCCCAGGGCTCTAGTTCAAAAACTCCAACAAAAACTCCAATGACAAAACTCCAACTCTGTCTTTTGCCATGTCTTTTGCCCTAATTATAATGCACACAGACCAGGTTACAAACATAATTCAATATCTATTTTTGGAATTCATCAATAATATCAAACTGCTACAGGTACCATCTTTGAGCCATGGGGAGTAGCTGGCATATGCTTCATGGCATTGTCCTGCTTGGAATAAAAACCTCAAAGCTACCTGGGTCACCATTCTGGAAGTCCCCGAAAGTGGGTCAGTCACAAAGTGTGCACCATGACATTCATCTATTACCTGGCCTCTTCAGCATTCCAGTGGCTACGTTTCCTGCTCTAGCCCCTCTCAAGAGCCCCTCCAGGCTGCCTGCATGCCTGCTGTCTGTTCAAATTGTCTACCATTCCAGTTAGTTTGCAGTAAATCACCTGATCTCCTCAGGATAACATCTGGGTCCTAGATCCACTTGCAATCTCTGGGCTAATGGCTCATCTATCTCCTGTCCTTTTCTCCACCACACCTTCAGCTTCTAGTTTGCAACCCACCTTTGTCTCATCTCCACACCATCCCTAGATGAGTGAACTCTTGGCCTGGATTCCAAAGTCCTGATTCTTAATTTTCACCAGCACTAAGGGTTTCCCTGGAATGAACATCATAGCCTTCACTAGGCTGGTTTTTTTTCTGCCATTACCAATGAAGATAGGTATGATGAAGTTGAATGAAGAACATTTCTGGTCAAGAGTAATTTCCAGGCCCTGGCTGGCTTGGAACAGCAGTTCACTCCCATTCCACCTGCCTGCTTGGCTACTGGACACACGGCACCCCTCCACCAGCAGGCTATGAGGTGCAGCCAGCAACCTCTAATCTAGGAATCCCTGGAACCAGGTAGACTTATTTCTGCCTAGGCACTGGATGGGGTTGCCTCTTGCTGAACACTGTTTTGCCCGAGGCACTGGGATGTTCTAAGTGTCTCCCTTGTCTGCAAAGAGCGAGCTCTTCCCATCGCTCTCCCTCCTTTTCTCTGGGGCAGCTTCATATATCTCATCAAGGATATGAAATTAGTATGTCCTCCCTCCTTGCCAACCTCCCACACATAGAACATTAGGAACTTAATGAAGATAAATAGTTCCACAGATTGCATGCACAATCTTCATGGGTTGGTGTATCACAAGAAATGTTGGACAAGCATCCCTCTGCTCTTTGCCAAGGACCATGGAGCCCCTCACAACCAGGAAAAGGATGGCTCGTGTTTCTTTCAAAGATATTCTGAATTTTGTTGCTTAATGTCCTCAGAAGAATGAGCCAAAGGGACATCTGTTGATGTCATGTTATAAATTGAAAATCCTATAATGAAATAGAAGGGGAAAACGATGATGTATGACTATGAAAATCAGAATGAGCTGATTATTTATATTGTTTACCAGTTTTGATAGTGTTCATTCTTTTTAATCCAGCTTGGAATTATGTACATAGATATTGATGCACACTACATGCTCTTATTAAACATGGGCAGGCAGGGCAGGGAGCGGAATGTTTTAGAAGAGCTATTGTCAATCTCATTATTATGACTTGAATTTTACAGAGAGGAGGTAACCCAGAATATGGAGGGAACACAGAAAAGGTTTTCTCAAGGACATGTTCTGTCAGGGTGACTCTGTTAAGACTACTAAACCCTCTTTAAAATGCAATGCTCCTGGGTATATACCTAGTAGTGGCATTGCCAGGTCATATGGTAGTTCTATCCTTAGCTTTTTGAGGAAATGCCAGACTTCCACAGTGGCTGCACCATTTTTCATTCCCACCAGCAATGGAAGAGCATTCCTATTTCTCTGCATCCTCTCCAACATTTGTAATTTTCCATTTTTTAAAAAACAGCCACCATTCTAATGGGTGTGAAATGGTATCTCATTGTGGTTTTGATTTGCATTTCCCTGCTGGCTAAGGATGTTGAACATCTTTTCATGTGCTTTCTGGCCATTTGTATATCTTCTTTGGAAAGATGTCTGTATTTAAGTCTTTTTCCCATTTTTAGATTGGGTCGTTTGTCTTTTTGTTGTTAAGTTGACGGACTTCTTTATACAGTCTAGATATTAAACCTTTATCGAACAACAACAACAAAAAACCCAAACCTTTATCAGATATATGCTTTCTAAATATTTTTTCCCATTATGTAGGTTGTTGTACAGATGTGACAACATGGATAAACCTTGAAGACGTCATGTTGAGTGAAATAAGGCAAACACAAAAGGTCAAATATTGTATGATCTCACTGATATGAAATAATTAGAATAAGAAAACTCATAGAGTCAGAATATAGAATATAGGTTGCCAGGGGATGGAGTGGGGATAGGGAATGGGAAGATAAGGCTTAAAATATACAGGGTTCTTATTTGGAAGAATAGAAATGCTTCAGTAGTGGATGGTGGTGATATTAGCACAACATTGTGCACATGTCACAGCACTGAAATATATATCTAAATGTGGTTAAAAGGGGAAAATACTAGGTTGTATATATGGTAATAGAATACATTTTTTTAAAATTCCATGGAACTTACTACAAAAACAGTGAGCCTTCAGTTAAACCATGTTAATTAGTTGTACAATAATAAAAATGTGCTTTCATTAATTGTAAAAATGTTCCACATCAATGCAAGGTGTTAATAATAGGGTGGTATGTGGGAATCCTGTGTTTTGTGCATGATTGTTCTGTAAACCCTCAACTTCTCTAAAAAAGAAAAAAATAGTGTAATGCTCCTGCTTGAAGCAGGAGTATGCATGCCAGTCACTTACCGATGAACAGCTTTATTCCCTGTTCCTGGCTGAGATCAGCAGAGCAAGCAGGAAGGCTGGTCACAGAGACATAGGCAAGAGCTTGGAGAGTGGCTTGAGGGTCCTGGTGTGGGCTGGGAAAGCAGGGGCTTCAGCAGGAGCCAGAAGCATCCTCTTGATAAATGCACTTTGTAATTTTGCCCAAAGTGCTTGTTCTAGTCTGTAGGCTGCTGGAAGCAATAAACCAGAAAAGGGGTTGGTTTTTACAATGGGGATTAATTATTTTACGAGCTTACACTTCCAAAGCTGAGAAAAATGTTAAATCAAGGCATCACCAAGGTGATGCTTTCTCCCCAAAGACCAGCTGCTAGTGATCCTGGACTCTTCTGCCAAGTGGCAAGGCACAGGGAAGTGCCTGCTGGTCTCTGCCTTCTCTTTCAGGTTTTTTTGTTTTCAGCTTCTTGCTTCGTGGTTTTTTTCTCTTTGCCTGAATTTCATTCTCTTATAAAGGACACCAATAAGAGGATTAAGTCCTACCCCAGGCCATGCCTTGAATGAAGTAACCTCATCAGAAGGTCCTACTTACAATAGGCTCACACCCACAGGAATGTTATGTTTTGTTTTTTTTTCCTTTACCAGGAGGTCCCGGGGATCGAGCCCAGGTCCCTGCATATGAAAGACGGATGCCCAACCATTTGAGCCACATCTGTCCCCACCCACAGGAATGAATTAGCTTTAAGAACATACTTTTCTGGGGTCCATACAGCTTCAAACCCTCACAGTGCTAGAGGAAGGAGGTCCTGCTCAATGCATTCTTTTTTTTGGTGGCCACATTTGTTTTATTTTATTTTTATTTTTTTGGCATCCACATCAATGCACTCTTAAAAAAAAAATCATCTCAGGTAGAAGAGAGACCATGAAGCTGAAATTAAAAAAAAAAATCAGGATTCTAGATTCTAAATGTACTGCTATAAATAATTTACTTTGTAAACTTGGGCAAGTTAGTGACCTTTTTTGAATCAAATTTTCTCTTTGGTCCAGTTAGGAGGGTGGTTAAGTCCTTGACCACCCAGCCTACCATCTTCATTGCTTCATTGCAGTGATAAAGTTGCTGCCACCTGTGACAGGAGCTAGACATTTCCCATTTGGGCTTCAAAATGTAAATTTCTTTTAAAACAAAATCCTAAGGACTAATTTGAAAACAATTAAAAATGCATTCAGTTCCTTTAAGTGTCTGGGTGTTCCATGGTGTTCCATCATAAGATGAAAAAAAAAAGAGTTCTTTGCACATCTTCTTACTACCATTTTGCCCTGGCACTAGGTGTTTTTGTTTTGTTTTGTTTTGTTTTTTTAAAGATTTATTTATTTACTTTATCCATTTTAACTCCCCCTTCCCCGTTTTGCTGTTTTGTGCCCATTCGCTGGGAAATTCTCTGTGTCTGTTTCCTGCCATCTCTTCTCATCCTCCAGTCTTCATCAGGATTTGATCCTGGAGACCTCCGATGTAAGAGAGAGGTGTTCTGCCACCAGTGCCACCTGGGTTCCTGGTTTTTAGAGCATCTCGTTTTATCTCTCCCCTGTGTCTCTCTCCTGTTACGTCATCATCTTGCTGCATGGCTCCCGGGGCCTGGGGGCTCACCGGCACACAGAGCCTGGCAGCCCATGCGCCTTCTATATATATATATTTTTTATTTTACCAGGAGGTCCCGGGGATCGAACCCAGGTCCCTCCATATGGCAGACGGACGCCCAACCATTTGAGCCACATCTGCCCCCATGGCACTAGGTGTTTTTTGATTGTTTGTTTGCTTTCATGTTTAGGAAAACAAAACAAAACAAAACAAAAAACCAAAAAGAAACAACAAGATGATGTCTTGAGAAAATTACAAGGTACAAAAGGACATAGCATAATATGCCAAAAAGTATCCAAGAAACCAGTAAAAAGATGTTAAAAAGATGTTTTAATAATCCTATTAAAAATAATTCCTGTAAGTTTAAAGCATAAAATATTGAAAGTAAATTTAAGTGTGAATTCCTATCGAAGGCAATCATTTCTTACTAAAAGGGGCTAATTACTTGTTTGAGAGATAGGAACCTGTTTGCAAAGTTATGTTGAGCTGGTTTATGGAAATAAAGTGTCATCTGGCAACCAGTTAGGATCAGTGGCAAATGGAGGTTTTCAGAGAAAATAAAAATCACACAAAAGTTTGCAGTTTTTCCTCTGTTTTTAGAGATGAAGTAAAATATAAAAGGCAGTCACCTAGCAGAATTTCAGCTCAGTATACAAAATAATGTGATGATAAACGAAGGAGTTTGTAGACCCATATAATCCCAAAGCATTTACTCTGAGAAAATTATACATGGTAATTTGATCAATTTTTGTTTGACAGCCATAACTCATCAGAAAATTCAAATCTTTACTTCCAAAGAAAGAGTATTATCAACCCACCAAATGTTCACCAGATTTCCCGTTACTAGCAAGTAAAAAATCATATGGCTGGGGCCTGAATGGAATGGTCTCTGCTCGGCAAGAAGAGAATACGCTGCACAAATCTCAGTTTTGGATTTTTGTGGCAACACTAAAGCCAACCAACATACCTGGTGCTGTAGCAGCCAGTTCCAAGGAAATTAGATCTAAGTGCCTTTCTATGGTTCCTTCTTAAAGAAAGTTTAGAGTTAGTTTTTTAGGCTAGAAAAGAATAATGGATATTAAACATCCAACAAGTTCAAGTCCAACAAATAGGAATTAAAACTTTAAAATGTCAACTTTTGTATTTTGTAAGATTTAATCAATTTGTATCAATTTGACCCTGTAAGAATGTGCATATTATAGACACAAGGAACTAAGATAAATGAATTCTTTCATTTATTTACTTTTAGTGGTCTTAGGTGCTCAGTTTCTCTCTTCACAGAGAAGACTTTGAACAGCTCTTCTTTTTAATCCCCATAGAAGGATAGAATTTTAAAGGCAAATTAGGGCAGTTTCCTAATTGTAGAGATGAGGCAGTTTCAGTGTTGAACAGATCGTTTATGGTCATTCTAGTTTCTAAGGCTGCTTCAAGCATGTATTATAAAATGGGTTGGCTATTAAAAATGTGACGGTATTAGTTTACAAGCTTATGGTGTAGAGGCTGAGAAATATGTCCAAATCAAGGCATCATCCAAGCAAGGCTTCCTCCCCCAAAGACTGGCTGCCAGGAATCCTGGACCTCTCTGTCACGTGGCCAGGCACATAGCGGCGTCTTTTGGTCTCTCCCTTCTCTTGCTGGTTTCGTTGCTTTCAGCTTCTTGCTTCCATGGCTTTTTCTCTTTGTCTAAGCTTCATTCTCTTATAAAAGACTCCAGGAAGAGGATTAAGACCCACACTGAATGAGGTGGGTCACATCTTAAGGTCATATTCACCAAAATATCCTACTTACAATGGGTCCACACCCACAGGAATGGATTAACTTAAAGAACATACATTTCTGGGGTCCACACAGCTTCAAACCATCACAATATTTGCTAATTGGGTGTTCCTGCCAACTTTATAGACCATAACTACTAATGACTATGAATAACAAGAATCAACTGTATTTCCACCATGGTGAAAACCAATAGAAGAGGAGCATCTGGTCTGTCAACAGAGGCAGTGTTTGGAAAAAGAAAATGTTTGGAAGCAGTAGCATAGAATCTGTGGTTGGAAGCAGTAGCGTAGAATCTGTAAACTCTTACTTTATCTTTTATTTTCATTACTATCTTTATGGAAAAAATGCCATGTTACACTATCACCAAGTAAGCAGACTATTGTTTTGTGACTTACATATCTGGTTTCACGTATCACCTTTCATAGATCATGTTTATGACAGTTAAAAATTCTGCTCCTCTCCTGGGACCGTAGGACCTTGTCTTGGGAAATTATCAGGGAAGGGAGCTTGTCAGTATCTCAGGCAACTCAGAACACTTCTCATGGCCAAGGCTGAAACCAACTTAATGCCAAATTATGGGTGTCGGTTCACTTAGAGAACTAATGCAAATACAGAATTCTTAATTTGCATATATGGTATTTGGTTTCAGAGTGTGACTGCATGTCTGAGGGAAATGCTAACCACTTGATGGTTATCAGTGACAAATGGGGGAAAGACTCAACTCTGTGGATTTGAATACCTTAGCAAAGTTACCTGGGTGATTTTAACAATGGAAACGCTTCCTGTATGTGGGCTCTTGACAGGGAACCAAGCGCTTCCATTTGACCTGTCCCAAATGAAAGGATATTGGGACCCGGGGATTGTAGTAAATGAAGCTTATGATATTTTATTTGTCCTTAATCTTTTCATTCTGGACCTTTGCTCCTCTAGGGCTCCCTACCTCCTCCAAGAGCTTTACCATACCAGATAAATCTAATGGAGTCAGGACCTGACGTATCTGTTATTTTTACAACACTTCATGTATGTGTTGATGTGTAAGCCTTTTCTCTCATTGAAAAATGAAGAGGTTTCTCTTTGTTAAAGAAATGCCAGACATTATTAGTAGGTAGGGGATTACCTGAGTTAGACTACTTATCTAGGCTTGAACCCTAGGAAACTGAGCTAGTGTTTAGGGTGATTTCCCGGAAATTTAGTTCAGGCTTTGGCGAGGTCTTCCTTAAGAGAGAACAGCTTTAAGGACCTGACAAACCTGTATCCAAATTGCAATTCTTTCAGTGATGCAAACTTGCACATTTTGCCTAATCCCACAGAACTTCAATCTCTTCATCTTGAAATGGGAACATTAACATCCACTCTGAAGAGTTAATGTAGACACACACACACACACAAATAAACCCACTTATAAATGCACACATATATTTACATATAATTATAATACATATATTATATATAAATATAATTACCTATTTTCACTTTTTTTTTTTTTACTTAACTTCTTCTCCAAGACCCTCAGATAATATATTTTATCTTTCAGACCTGTTCTCAAGTTGGTATTGAATTATTTTCCATGCCTGGTTTTTGAAATTCTTCTTAGCAAGGATTTTACTCTTTTCCGGTGTATGTTCTCGGCCTGCTATCGAGTCTAATACATAAATTAGGTGTTCAATAAATATAAAGTGTAATGTGTACTTCTAATTACAATATGCCTACCAAAAGAATGTGCCTTAGAATAAGCCATTTTCTCTAGATACACTTATTCATCTTGTCTGGAGGCTCCAAATCTTAATACTAATTTTGATCATGTCTGTTCTGCAAATAAACAATTAAAGAACAAGTTCAAATTCATTGACCAACCTTATGTTGGTTTTGAGATGGGATCTTTGCTGGACCAGATTCCTCACTGCATGGCATTAACAAACAATCAATTTATCTAATTAATCTTTAAAGAGCATTAAAAAGAAAATAGTCATGTATGAAAATAAGTAATGTGTGTTTAAGAATTATCATCTAAATATTTAGAAACCACTAAAATATTACTGGATCCACTTAATAGCTGAAAATCTGCTTCTAAGTTTAAATTTTTCTCTTGATGGTTCGATTTAGTTTTAGTTTATGGTGGCTGTTTTGGGGAGAGGTGGCAGTGGGAAGGGAGGATGTGCGTTTGTATGGGTTACAGGATATTTGTATAGGAATTACTTGGTAAGTTTCTTCTTGGGATGAATACGGGGTGGGGAATTACATTATCATTGGACTATCTCATGCCACCGAATTGGTACGTGTCCTAGCAAATGAATGTGTAGGCTTGTGACGCGTGCTCTCAGCACGGGATGCCTAT
>JAQZBX010075881.1:0-14525 GCA_029593785.1 Cabassous unicinctus
TGTTATACTCTCCCTAGATTATTCTCTAGCTTCCTTCAATTGATATTTACATCTACAAACTCCCCCTTCCAGCCACAATTGTATTTAAAAATTAGCAGTGCTAGTTAAAGTCACTATCATGTGTTGTAATCAACTCTATTCATTTCCATGATTTTATAATAAACCTTATTAAATATTCCATATACAGTCATCATAAGCTTCTCTTCTCAACCCACATTCTATCTTCTAGTAAACTATACTCTGGAGTACACCTCTGAACGTTTACTCATCGTATTTAGTTCATCTTAGTGACCACATACAATATTAGTCATTTTGTGTCTGGCTTATTTCCCTCCACAATTTGTCCTCAAGTTTCATACATATTGTCATATGCATGCCAATTCCATTTCTTCTTGCAGCTACATGGTATTCTGTTGAGTTAAAATAACACACTTTGTTAATCTATTCATTGGATGGTGGACAATTGGACCGACTCCTTATTTAACAATTGTGAATAAAGCTGCTGTGAACATTGGTGTGCAAATGTCAGTTCACATCATTACTTTCAGTTCTTCTGAATATATTCCTAGTAAAAGGATTGCTGTATCATAGAGCAATTCTACATTCAACTTCATAAGGTACCACTAAACTTACTTCCAAATAGGCTGTACCATTCTACAATCTCACCAATAATGAAGGAATGCGGTTATTTCTTCACATGTTCTCCAGCACTTGTAGTTTCCTGTTTTACTTTTAATAATGGCCATTCTGTAACATGTGAAATGTTATTTCATTGCAGTTCTGATCTGCATTTCCCTAATTAGGGATGATGAGTATTTTTCACGTGGTTTTTGGCCCTTTGTATTTCTGTTCTGGAAAAATGTCTATTAAAATATTTTGTCCACTTTTTAATTGGTTTGCTTATCTTTTTATCATTATATTGTATGATCACTTTATAAAACATGGCTATCAAACACTTATCATATATGTGGTTTCAAAATATTTTTCCCATTGAATGTGTTGATTTTTCACCTTCTTGACAAAGTCGTTTGAAGAACAAAAGTGCTTTATTTTGTGGAATTCTGATTTGTGTATTTTTTTTTCCTTTCATTAGGCATGATGTAGGTGTAAGTTTGAAGAAACTATCACCTACAACAATATCTGGAAGACGTTTCCCTACATTTTTCTATTAGGAGTTTTATGGTTGTACCTTTTATATTTGTTTCCTTGAACCATTTTGAGTTAATTTTTGTATAGGTATAAAAAAGGGGTCCTCTTTATTTCTTATGGATATGGATATCTAGTTCTTTAAGAACCATTTGTTGAAGAGAGTGTTCTGTAATAGCTAGCTGGGATGAACGGTCTCGTCAAAATTCAGTTGATTATATATGTGCGGGTCTATTTCTGAGTTCTCTGTTTAGTTCCATTTGTCAATATGTCTATCTTTAGGCCAGTACCATGCTGTTTTTACCACTGAAGCCAAGTAATATGATTTAATGTCAGGAAGTAAGAGTCCTCCAACATTGTTCTTCATTTTAAAGACATTTTTTTCTTCTATTTTGGTCCCTTACTCTTCCAGGTGAATTTGACAATTGGCTTTCCATTTCTCCAAAAAAGGCTGTTGAGATTTTCCTGGGATTTCATTGAATCTGTAAATCAGTTTCAGTAGAATTGATATCTTAATAATATTTAATTCACAATCCTTGAACATGGAATGTCCTTCCATTTATTTAGTTCTTGGGTTTCTTTTAGCAACATTTTGTAGTTTTCTGAATTCAGGGCCCTTATTTCCTTGGTTAAACTTATTCATAAATTTTTATTCTTTTACTCATTATTTTAAATGGATTTTTTCAGAATACCTCCATAGATTGCTCATGAGTAGTGTATAGAAAAACTACTCTTTTTTGCATATTAATCTTGTATACCTCCACTTTAATGAACTTGTCCATTATTTCTAGTAACTTTGTTGTGGTTAGGGCATTTTTTAGATATAGGATCATATAATCAGTCAATAGCAAAGGTTTTATATCATCCTATCACCTTTAGGTGCCTATTATTTCTTCTTCTTGCTTAATTGCTCAAGCTAGAACTTCTAGCACAGTTTTGAATAACAGTGGTGACAGTGGGGTAACCTTTTCCTGTTTCTTATCTCATCAGGAATGCTTTCAGTCTTTCAGCCTTGAGTACAATGTTAGCTGTGAGCTTTTCATATTTCCAATTTACCATGATGAGAAACTTCTTTTTATTCATAATTCTGGAGTGGGTAAGAAAGGATGCTTTACTTTATCAAATGCCTTTTCTACATAAATTGAGAGTGTCATGTGATTTTTTTCTTTAATTTATTAGAGTGGATTATTACACTTATTTTCTTGTGTTGAATTATACTTGCATACCTGGGAAACATACTTGGTTGTCATGAATAATTATTTTGATGTGTTTTGGGTTTGGTTTGCAAGTATTTTGTTGAGGAATTTTGCATCTATATTCATTATAGAAATGGGTCTGTATATTTCATTTTTCATAGTGTCTTATCTATTTTTTATTAATAGGGTCATGACTGTGAGTTATTATAATATATTGAGGAATCTTCAAGAGTATTAAATAATCTATTTGTTAATATTTCTGGGAAGTTAGAAAATAAAATACATTTCTCAGACTTCCAGTTTCTGGTCCAGTATGTAATTTTGGAAGTTATCATTCACACTTCAACAAAAAAAAAAATGCTGAACAATCTGAAAAACATTCTTGTTATATCTATGTGGTAAATGAATTCATAGGGAAAACTATTGCCGTGAAACAGAATAGTTGTGGTTAATGTGAATCACTGCTAACCTGGAGGGGAAGAAAAAATATTCAAGTTCTCTGCTGGATCAAGTATGAGTAGAAATGCTTCAAAATTTCTACAAAATTGTGGATGATCACTGGGGCAATCTTGAGAGTTTACTTCTCCAGAGGATGCAGCTTTAAGAGGTAGGAACATGAATTCTTGCATTTTTTTCTCCAAGATCTATACCAGGTTCCATCAAGACTGGGGAAAATTTCCCCTTGAACTTGCAGTAGAAGAGGAAAAAGCAACCATTTTGAATAGACCTAAAGTGACTTGTTCTCCCTAAACCTGACTACATGAAAAAAGAAACTATTTTTTCAGAAAATTACCAATTAGATCTTGATCAGAGTCTAAGTGCTAAGAGGGAATGGAAATACAGCCACCTCTACCTTTCCATTTTGAGGAATAGAAATACTGAAATTAGTCTTCCTCTAGGTTTTCATGTATGGGAAGCCAAAGCCCCATATATATATCACTTGAGTTTTCCTGTGTCACTGCAGTGGTGGTGGGTTACAAAGCTGTGAAACATTTGTTAAGGTCATAGCTCTGAGGCACAGGTTAACTAAAAGTGGAAGACCCAGTATATAAGGTTATATACTGGATACACCCATAGTGATATCTCCCAAAGTCTTCAATAAACTCTGCATTAGAACAGAACGTTTTATAATACTGAGGTATTAGTTAAGAAGTCTCTAGGATATGCCAAAAAATTGAGATGCCATACTGATGAAGTCTGAAATATTGTTAGTCTCTAATAACTGACAAAAGTGTAAATGCAGCCTAACACCTAGGTACATGAATATCAACTTCACAATTGTGGTAGAAAAATTATGTACCCACACTGGGGGTGTTAAACCATGGGTATGAACCCACTATAAACAGAATCTTTTGAAGATGTTATTTTTGTTAAGTGTGAACCAACTGAGAGAGGTTCAGACTTACTCTTATTACTGAGGTCTTCAAGAAGAAAAAGTCACATGGAGGGAAAAAGCTGAAAGTCAACAGAACTTGGAAAAGGAGAGGATACTGGCATGTGATAGGAAAGCCAGGAAAATCAAGAATTGTCAGGCAATGAAAATGATAACAACCCAGGAGGAAGCAAGTTCTCTAGCCTCAGAAACTATGAGCCAATAAATTCTGGTGATAAGTCAACACATTTTGTTATATTTCTCATACTAAATAGGAAACTAAGATATTTTTGTAACTGGAAATTTAGCTGCTGTCATTTCAACTCTAAACACATGGAAATGGCTTTGGAATTGGGGAAGTGAGAAAGATTGAAAACATTATTAAGTATTTAGCAGATAAACATCTAGATTGCTTTTCACAGATTGTTGGTAGAAATATGGATATTAAAGGTACTCTAAAGAGGTCTTTGAAGGAAATGATGGATGTGTTATTGGAAACTGAAGAGAATATGGTCTTGATATAAGTTAGCTGACAAAATGGTGAAATTACATTTGAATGTTGGATTGAAAGTGGAACTTCTAAGCAATGAACTTGAATATTTACCTGTAGATAATTCCAAGATAAGTGTGGAAGTTGCAGCCTGATTTCTTCTTTCAGCTTAGCCTAAAATGCTAGAGGAAAGATATAAGCTGACTAGCCATTAAGCACACAATCCATCAATGGTTGATTTTGAATGCACATAGACTATCCAAATAATGTTGTCTGAAATGAGGGCCAGGAAGGTCTCTATCAGGGAACAACCTGATTATTCAGCACATGACTCCAGAGAGAACTGGGATTTATGTGAAGATTTAGCTGAATAACCTTCATTAGTGTATTTGTTGCTGAATATGGACTCAGTCAGGCATTTCAGTGGAAGCCAAGATTTCAAATGTAGTTTAAGAAAGTGCTGTAGAAATACATTTATCTGATTTTGAACCCCCTTCAACTGCATACAATACAGAAAGTTTTTGAAAATTTCATATAAACAGAAGAATAACAAACATGGAATGAAAGGGACAGAAAAGTTTCCACTTGAATGAAAAAGGACGTCAGGGACAGAAGCATGGATGCAGATTTGTGGACCAAGAAGGCTCCTCAGACCCATGTATTCAGAGTGTGTCCAACATTTCAAGGCTCAGAGATGGTGGGGTATATACTCTGGTGTTCTGGGAGAGCATGGCCCAGGCAAAGGCACTTGGAAAACATGGGGTTGCTTGTTCATGATGTCTGGAGGACAAAGCATTGATACACAAATGACTCTTAGATTTTGCAATTTAATAGAGTTTGTAGTGTTGTGTTTCAGACTTTCTTTGGGATCTGTGTTCTTTGTTTTCCTTCTACTTTCTCCCTTTGAAATTGGAATGTTTATCCTATTCCTGTCCCACCATTTTATTGTGTAAGTAAGTACATTTTTTCCTAGGTTTCAAAGGTCCATCAGATACAGAGTTAATTTGGCCTAGAATGTACAAAAATCCAAAATGATATTCATGAGATATTTTCACAGGGTTATTTAAAGGACTTAAGATTTTTGGTATGTAATGGAAGGAATGCATTTTGAATATGGGGAAAATATGTCTTCTGAAGGTCCAGAGGGTAGATTGTAATATGTTTCAATGTTAATCCAATACACTGGGTTTGTAAATAGGACAATTTTATGATGTTATTTTTAGTTAAAGTGTGGCGCAGATGTATCAGATTTTATGATGTTAAAGCCATTTAGTGGAGTGACGTGGTAACTCAAAAGGTCTTGGAGGAGAAGAGAGATTACATTGCTTTTTTTTGGGAAGTCCACGGAAGCCAGAGATTACTGGCCAGTCAAAATGGAAATGACCTGCAAAGGTAGCAAGTTTTCTAGCCTTTGAAATCATGAGCCAATACATTTATTAAGGAAACACACTGATATTTGTCATAGGAGTCAGGAAACTAAGGAAACACTATATGTCTACTTATCTCAAAGTGTTTTATTCTGTGCATCTTTACTAACTTTCAGTCAAAACACTTTACAAGATATCCAAAAGTGCACAAAGTACAGACTAAAGACTCAAATGGAAGAAGAGAACAGGAATCAATATGGAAATCTTTATCTGACTTCCTCCTCATATTACTCATTAGAAGTATATAGAAACACTCTTGATTTCTGTGTAATAATCAACTATCTTTCCACTTTGCTGATATAATCTCTTAGTTCTCATATTTTTGTCATGGATTTTCTGAGCCAAGATCATATCATCTGGGAATAGAGAAAGTTTTACCTTCTCTTTCCATAATTGGGTGACTTTGATTCCTATTTCTCACCTAATTGCTCTTGTTGGAACTTCTAGCAAAATATTGAATAATAATGGTGACAATGAGTATATTTGTCTTGTTGCTGATCTCAGCAGGAAAGCTTTCATTCCTTATACATTGAATATAATGTTAGCTGTGGCTTTTTCATATAAGCACTTTATCATATTGATAAAGTTTCCATCTATTCCTATCTTTTGGAGTGTTTTTTTTTTTTTGGACATAGTAAATGATTTATTGATATCTTACAATACATGTAAAATAGTACATTTCCAAACTTTGTGGTCACTGTATTCATGTATTGTTTATGAATTATTAAAATTGCCATAGGGAAGTGGATGTGGCTCTAGCAGTTGGCCACCTGCCTACCACATGGGAGGCCCTGGGTTTGGTTCCCGATGCCTCCAAATGGAGTGTTTTTTATTAAGAAAGAATGTTGTATTCTGTTGAATCCTTTTTCTGCCTTCATTGAGAAGATAATGCAATTTTTCTTCTTCAATTAATTATAGTTGTGGATTACATTGTGTGATGTTCTCATGTTGAAGCAACCTTGCATACCTGGTATAAAACCCCCTTGATCATGATGTATAACTTTTTAATGCGTTTTTGGATTGAGTTGGTAAGTGCTTTGTTGAGGATTTTGCATCTATAATCATTAAGGAAATTGACATGGAAATTGAACTTTTTTTTCTTCATAATATCTTTCTTTGGCTTTGGCATTAGGAATATTTTGGCTTCATAGAATGTGCTTGGTAGTGTTGCTTCTTGTTCAATTTTTGGAAGAGTTTGAGTAAGATTAGTATTAGTTCTTCTTTAAATAATGAGTAGAATTACCTGTGAAGCTATCTGGTCATAGACTTTCCATTTTAGGGAGTCTTTTGATATCTATATCAATTTCTTTACTTGTTATTGATTTGTTGAGGTCTTATATTATTTCTAGAGTCAGTGTAAGTTGTTCATGTATTTCTAGAAATTTGTTCACTTCATCAATGTTGTTTAGTTTGTTAGCGTAGGGTTTCTCATAACACTCTCTTGGGTTCTCTCTTATTTCTCCAGAGTCAGTGGTAATGTCCCTCCTCTCAATTGTTATTTTATTTATTTGCATATTCTGTTGTATTTCTTTGTAAATGTGGCAGATTGGCATTGTTTATGAATTTCAAAAATAGATATTGGGATGTTTGTAAACTGGTCTGTTCCTCTGGGCATGATTAAATTATGATTATGGCTTTGCTTGGGCCATACCAGTAGGGCATTAGTCCCTACCCCTTTGGTGGGCAGAGACTCACAGAGAAACCACTCTGAAGAGAAGGTAGGTTGAAGTTTTGAGCTGGCAACCCAGGAAGAAAACACACAGGAGAAGAAAACAGAAAAATAATGATTACTCCTTTAGACATCGCAGACACCCTGGGAAGAGAGATGAACCATTCCCCTGATAGTTCACAGCTTGCCTTGTGGAGAGAGCAGAGCAGCTGAGCCCAGGGAGAAATGAACCCTGGGAGAGAGATGAGACTTATTACAGCCTACAGCTGATATTGGAAAAAGCTGGGACCACAGAGCCTTAAGAGGAAGACGAAGGCTGAATCCTTGCAGATGTCAGCAGCCATCTTGCTCAACAACGTGTGGCAACAAACTTTGGTGAGGGATATAACTTACACTTATAGCCTTGTAACTGAAAGCTACTACCCCAAATAAATATCCTTTATAAAAGCAAAACATTTTTTTTTGTATTTTGCAGCAGCATGCCTTTGACTGATGACTACAGGCAATTCAGTCAATTTTGTTGATATTTTTACAAAGCAAAGTTTTTGTTCTGTTTATTTTCTCTATTTCTTCTATTTCATTTATTTCTTCTGAAATTTTTACCAGTACTTTCCTTCTGCTTGCTTTGGGATTAGTTTGCTCTTCTTTTTCTAGTTCCTCCAGGTGAGCAGTAAGGTTTTAGCTCGTTTTCTTTTTGTAATGTAATCATTGATGGATAAAATTTCCCTTGCAGCACGGCCTTTGCTGTATCTCATAAGTTTTGACATGTTGTGCTCTCAATGTCATTTGTTTTGAGATGTTTATTGGTTGTTCTTGTGACTCTTCTTGGCCAACTGATTATTTAAAACTGTATGTTCAATCTTCATATATTTGTGAATTTCCCCTTTTTAACCTGTTATTGATTTCCAATTTCATTCCTTTATGATCTGTGAAAGTGATTTGTATAATTTTCATGTTTTCAAATTTATTGAGATCAGATTTCTGACCCAACATATGGTATATCATGGAGAAAATACATGAGCACTTGAGAAAAATGTACATACTGCTGTTTTGGGGTATAATGTTTTATAAATAAATGTTAAATCTAGTTAGTTTATGTTATTATTCAAGCTCTCTGTTAACTTATTTATCCTCTGCTGAGACATTTTATCCATTGTTCAGAGTGTTGTGTTGAAGTCTCCAAATATTATTTAAGATATGTTTATTTCTAACTTCAATTTTGCTATTGTGTGTCTCATGATTTGGGGGCACTGAATTTAGGTGAATAAATAATTACATTTACAATGTCAACTAAAATAATAAAATATTTAGGAATATACTTAACTAAGAACATAAAGGACCTGTACTCAGAAACTATAAAACATTGATCAAAGACACCAAAGCTGACCCAAATAAATAAGGTATTCCATATTCATGTGTTGGAAGAATTAATATCATTAAAATGTCAATTTTATCCAAAATGATCTAGAGATTTAATGCAATAACAATAAAATTTCCAACAGCCTTCACTGTAGAATGGGAAAACTGACTTATTAAGTTTACCTGAAAGGATAAGTTTCTGAATAGGCAAGAAGTTTCTTAAAGAAAGAAGAACAAATTTGTAGGACTCTTTCTTCTGTCATTAAAGCATACTATTTGGCTACAGTGGTAAAAACAACATTGTACTTGCATAGAGATAGACAGATTTACCAATACAATAGTATTTAGTGTTTGGAAATAGACCCTGACATCTATGGTCAAGTAATTTTTGACAAGGCTATCAAACCCTCCAGCTGGGTCAGAACATCCTGTTCAACAAATGATGCTGGGAAAACTGGATATCCATATCTAGAAGAAAGAAAGAAGATCTTTATCTCAAAATTAACACAAAAAAGATATAAAAATGAACTCAAAAGGGATCAAGGGCCTAAAGGTAAAAATGAAAACCATAAAACTCCTAGAAGAATATGTGGGGAAACATCTTCAAGATCTTGTGATATGTGGTGATTATTTAGACCTTATACCTAAAGCATGAGCAGCAAATGAAAAAAAATAGGTAAATAGGTCTACCTCACATAAAAACACTTTTATGTTTTAAACGATTTTTAAGAAGGTGAAAAGGCAGCCTACTCAATGGGAAAAAATCTTTAGAATCCACATAATCCAACAAGGGTTTGATTACACCTTGTATAAACAAACCGTACAACTTAATGACAAAAAGACAAGCAACCCAATTTTTAAAAAGCCAAAGACTCATAGACATTTTTCCAAGAGAAAATACAAATGGCCAAGAAGCATTTGACAAAATGTTCAATGTCATTAGTTATTTGAGAAATGCAGATCAAAACTACAATGAGATACCATTTCAACCTTATAGAATGGCCATTTTTTTTAAAGCAGAAAACTAGAAGTTCTAGAGATGATGTGGAACAATAGCGACACTACTTCACTGTTGGTGGAAATATAGAATGGTGTACCTTATATGGGTACACCATTGTTGATGTACCTCAACATTGATTTATGGGTACCTCAATGGGTACCTCAACAAGCTGATTAAAGAATTGCCATAGGATAGAGTAATCCTGTTACTATGAATATATTCAGAGCTAAAAGCAAGAATGTGAACTATTTGAACACTAATATTCACAGCAGCATTATTCACAATTGCTAAAATAAGGAACCAGCCCAAGTGTTCATAAACAAATATATGGAGAAATAAAATATGGTACATAGATACAATGGAGAACCATTCAGCTTTAAGAAGAAGTAAATTTGGGATGCATATGACAGTAAGAGATGCATAGTACATACTGTGGAAGGAAATAAGGCAGACAAAAAAAGCACCGATTTTGTATGGTCTCACTAATATGAACACAATATGATGAGTAAATGGAGGTAAACTCTAGACTATTGTTATTGTGAAATAGAATGTGCGATGAAAATGTGAGCTGATGCTTAATGTATATAGAATATTTAATAAGGTTTATTATAAGAGTGTGGAAATGAATAGAGTTGATGTTAACACATTATAGTGAGTTTAACTAACACTACTAAATTATAAATATGATTGTGACTGAAAGAGGATGTCTGTGGATTTAAATGTCAATTGAAAAGAAAGTGGAAAATCTAGGTTCTTTATAATACAATGATTTCAGTGGTGGATGAAGATTGTGGTTAATATAGATATAGGAATGTTTTTTTCACAAAGTGTTAAGAATATACACGGGAATACACGGGAAGTTTACAACTAATGTAACTTATACAATATAGTTAATAATATTGTAATAGGAAAATACCATCAATGCTAGAGGTAAAAAAAATATATATGATGCTTAGTTTTATGACTTATGTATCTGATTAATGATTTTTTTGTTATTTATTTTCTTCATTAACAAGGAGACTTTAATCATGTCATTTAACTAATCTGTACTCCTCTGTGTGTCTTTCTGAATACTAGAGTTATAATTCAGTTGGTTTTTAGATAAATGTGCCTGAAAAGAATTTTTTGCAGTGATGTTTCCATAACTTGTTAAGCTGTCTTTGGTCTGTTTCATTTTTTGAATTTGAATTGAAGTTTTGTTTTTTAAAAAGAATCAAAATGGCAGATACCTAAAAAAACAACATCAGTAGTTTAAAATAGCTATGATTAATATGCTAAGAGTTATAATAAAAAAGTTGGACAATACAGAAAACAGATGACTAATGTAAAAAGAGAGCTGAATACACTCTCTATATATACCTCTTATTATTTTATGGAAATTATGTTTTCTAATTTTTTGTATATCATTAAATACTGACTTATTTAGATAATTTAAGCTTTTTTTTCTTTCATTTTTCTATTTTACATTCTATTTCATCCAATACAAATTTTGGATAAGTCAATATGTCCTAGATTTATGAAGCAGTTTCTAGTTTAAATGTTCATTATATTTCATGATTTACTTTTTAGTAAAAATGTTAGTCATATAAATATGATCTCCACATATATAAAAAGAGAACACCTGAAGATCCATCAAACCACATAAAAAGGATTAATATTAACAAGCCTTATACTTTGTATATTTCTTCTTCAAAAACCTCCCCTTCTCCACAGATATAAATGACATGTGAATTTATGTATTTTTATTTGTTTTTTTGAATGAGGTGCTCTCTTTCTTTTACTTTCATTAATTTTTAAGTCACAAACCATATCCAACAAATGTACATTCCCTCTTCCCCTCCAGGCACAAATCATGGTAACCTCTATCCTACTTCCTGTATCAGTGGATTTGCTATATATATTATATTTGATATATATTTAATATATGTTAAAATGTTATTAGATAAATTGTGTGGTTTTACAAAACTACTATAAATAAAATACAGGATTTTTTGTTTGCTTGTTTGTTTCTGTTTTTGCTTTTATAAAATACAGGATTTTATGTATCATCACAACACCAAGACCTTTCATTGGTGTGGAATTTTTTTTATATATGATGAAAGCACTTTTTTTATTAAAAATACTATTTTTTCTCATTAATCACCTTTATTGTACTTGATGAAAGATTACTAAAATCGTACTATGATCTATCATCCACAATTTACATGGATATTTTTCCCTTTCACCAGACTATCATTAACACCATATAATAGTATGGTACATTTGTTATAATTCATTAAAGAATATTCTTATACTTGTGTTATTACCTGTAGTCTATCTTCTATAATAAAGTTGTGTTTTCCAGTGCCATTTTTTATCTTTTAATTTATATTGTAGTAATATATACATCCTAAAATTTTTGTCTCCAAAAAGATAAGTGCTTACTATCCAGAATTTATGAAACTGCTTACAATGTGGCAACAAAAAGACAAACAACACAAATGCAAAATGGGCAAAGCTAATCAGCAAAAAGTGAGAAAATATGTGCCAAAAGTTGGAAACATGTATCTACTACATTCACCTCTACTGTTCAGTGCTGTTTATTACACTCACAATAATGTGTTCTGATCCCCACAATCCATTTCCAAATCTTTAGCATCATTGAAAAAGAATCTTATAAATGATGTCATGTAATATATCACCTTAAGTGTCCAGTTGATTTCAGAGAACACAACGTTTTCAAGGTTCTTCCTAGTTGCAGTACTTCTTAGGACTTCACACGTAAAGTTGAATAATATTGCATTGCATGGAAGTAATACATTTTTTTTATTTCTTCATTCATTGATGGACACTTGAGTTGTTTCCAACTTTTGGCACGTATTTTCTCACTTTTTACTGATTAGTTTTGCCCATTTTGCATATGTGTTGTTTGTCTTTTTGTTGCCACATTGTAAACAGTTTCATATATTCTGGATATTAAGCACTTATCATGGTTGGCAACAATTTTAAAACCAACTATAGATTTAAAAGAAAAATAATTTTGATGAAATTGAATTTATCTTTTTACATTGTTGCTTTTGTTTTTGGTGTCATATTTAAGAACTAATTTAACTAATCCAAGGCCATAAAGATTTGTCATCTGCTTTTTTCTAAGTCTTTTTAACATTTAGCATTTATGCATAGGTTCTGGGAACACTTTGAATTTATTTTTGCATAAGATATAACGTAGGGATCTAACTTCATTGCTCTGTAAGTGGATATCCAGTTTTACAACACCATTTGTTGATGATATAATTTTCCTGCTACATGTACTGAGCAACCTCATCAAATGTCAAGTGACAATAGCTAGAGAATAATCTAGAGACTGAATAACATAGTGAACCCAGAGGTGAATATGAATTGTGGTTAATAGTACAAATATAAGAATGTCCTTCTATGAACTAGAATAAATGTGCATCACTATTGCAAGGTGGCAAGGATGTGGAGAAGCATAGGGAAAATACAATTAATATAACCTATGGACTATAGTTAGCAGCAATACTGTAATATACATACATATATGCCAATGATATACTGCGATAATAATAGGGGGTATGGAAAAAATATACCAAATGTACATTATAGACCATAGTTACTGGTAATAGTCTGATAATATTATCGCATAATCTCTAACAAATGTTCCACAAAAATGTAGTATGTTTGTGGAGGGGTGTATCATGGGACTACCACACATATATATGATTGTTTTGTAAGTTCACAACTTCTCTAATAAAATATATTTTAAAACCATCAATTGACAATATATCTATTTCTGGATTTTTAATTCTTTTCCATTAGTCCATGGCAATCTTTTTCCAGTACCATGCCGTTTTGATTATAGTAACTTTGTAGTACATTGAAATTTGAAAGTGTGAGTCATCCCAATTTGTTGTTATTTTTCAAAATTGTTTTGGTTCTTCTGTTTCCCTATGGAGTCCATATGAATATGCCAATCTGCTTTACCTTTACCCCCAAAACAGCCACAATTTTGATAATTGTATTGAATTTGTAAATCATTTATGTCTTAATGGCATCTTAAAAATACTAAGTTCCAACCTATAATATGGGATGTCTTGCTAATTATTTAAGACTCTAACTTCTTTTACAAAGATTTCAAAATTATCAGTTCACAAGTCTTTTATATCCTTGGCTAAAATCAATCCTTGATATTTTATTTTTTATAATACTTTGTAAATGGAACTGATTTCTTAATATACCCTTCATATTTCTCATTGCTAGTATATGGAAATGCAGTTCCCCCATACTCTCTGGGACTCCAGAGGGTGAGAGTAGAAACAGTAGAGCTTAAGTTTGAGGCCACTGCCATGCCCTGGATATAATAACCATGAAGAAAATTGTTAACCAGGAAACATAATTCCATCTACTCTCTTTTTGGCTGGAAGTTTTTCTCTTGCAGTATCTTAAATTTTTAATACCGCTGCTTTCTTTCTTCCATAGTTTCTGGGGAGAAATTGGCACTTAATCTTATTCAGTATCCCATATATGTTACACATTACTTATTTCTTGCTGCTCTCAGAATTCTCTTTGTCTTTGGCATTTGACATTCTGGTTAGTATGTGTCTCAGAGTTGTTGTATTCAGAATTATGTGGGATATGAGTATGATGTGCTTCTTGGATGTGGATATCTATGTCCTTCGATAGTGTTGAGAAGTTTTCTACCATTATTTCTTCAGATATTCCTGCTGCCACTTTTCCCTTCTCTTCTTCTTCTGAGTCACCCATGATACATATGTTTGCACATCTCTTGCTGTCATTTATTTCCCTAAGACCCTCTTTGATTCTCTCCATTCTTTTCTTCATCTTTTCTTTTGTATGTTCTCTTTCAGA
>JAQZBX010075882.1:0-14542 GCA_029593785.1 Cabassous unicinctus
GTAGGAGAGACAACTTAATGAAGTTTAGTCTTCATATCCATGAACAGGGAATATTATTCCATTTATTTAAGTATTCCTTCATTTCCTTTAACAGTGTTATATAGTTTTCTGTATATAAGTCATTTAAATCTTTAATTAAATTTATTCCTATGTATTTGATTCTTTTAATTGCTATTGTAAAAGGGACTTTTTTCTTGATTTTCTCCTCAGATTGCTCATTGTTTGTGTACAGAAATGCTACTGATTTTTGCACATTGATTTTATAACCAGCCACTTTACTGAACTCATTTATAAGATCCTGAAGATTTATTGTAGCTCTCTTGGGGCTTTCTATGTATAAGATCATGTCATCTGCAAATGGTGAAATTTTACTTCTTTCTTTCCAATTTGGATGCCTTTTATATCTTTTTTTTTGCCTAAGTTTTCAAGCAAATACTTCTAACACAATGTTAAATAAGAGCAATAAAAGTGGGCATCCTTTTCTTCTTTCCAATCTTAGAGGGAAAGCTTTTATTATTTTACAATTGAACATGATGTTAGCTGTGGCCTTTTCATATATACCCTTTATCATGTTGAATAAGTTTCTTCTATTTCTATTTTTCACAGTATTTTTATCATGGAAGGGTGCTGTGTTATGTTAAATTATTTTTCTGCATCTATACACATGATCATGTGATATTTTACTTTTGATCACTTTATATGGTGTAATATATTGATTTTCTTATGTTGAACCATCCTTGCATACCAGGGATGAAACCCCTTGGTCATGGTGTATAATTCATTTGATGTGTTGTTGAATATGATTAGCAAGTATTCTGTTCAGGATTTTAGCATCAAGGTTCATTAGAGAGATTGGCTTATAGTTTTCCTTTCTTGTATCTTTGGCTTTGGTGTTAGGGTGATGTTAGCACCATAGAATTAGTTAGGCAATGTACCACTCAATTCTATTTTTTGGAAGAGTTTAAGCATGATTTGTGTTTGTTCTTTCCAAAATGTTTGGCACAATTCACCTGTGAAGTAGTCTGGTTCTGGTTTCTTTCTAATTGCGAGGATTTTGATGACTAATTCTATCTCATTACTTGTGATTGGTCTCTTGAGTTTATCAATTTATTCTTTCTACATGTTGGTTGCTTGTGTGTTTCTAGGAATTTGTCTATTTCCTCTAAATTATTGATCCTGCTGGCTTATAAATTTTCAAAGTATCCTCTTAGGATACTCTTTATTTCTGTGGGGTCAGTGGTGATATCCCCTTCTTTGTTTCTTAATTTATGTATTTTCATATTTTCTCTTTATTTATTAGTCTAGAAAAGGGTTTATTAATTTTATTGACCTTTCAAAAAACCAGCTTTTGGTTTGTTTACTTTTTCTAGTGCTGTCTTACTTTCAATTTCATTTAGCTCTACTCTAATCTTTGTTATTTCCTTCTTTCTACTTCCTTTTGGGTTAGCTTATAGTTCTTTTTCTAATTCCTCCAGGTGTGTAATTAGGTCTTTGATTTTACCTCTTTCTTTTTTAATATAGACATTAATGGCTATGAATTTTCCTCTCAGTATAGCTTTTGCTGCATTCCATAGTTTGATACATTGTATCATCCTTTTCATTCATTTCAAGGTAGTTACTGATTTCTTTTGTGATTTCCTCCTTGACCCACTGTTTGCCCAAGAGTCTGTTGTTCAACTTCTGTAACTTTGTGTCTCATCTGGTTCTCCGTCCATTACTGATTTTGAGCTTCATTCCATTGTGGTTAGAGAAATTACTTTTTATAATCCCAATCTTTCTGAATTCATTGAGAATTGCTCTGTGGCCTAGCATGTTGTCTATCCTGAAGAATGATTCATATGCACTCAGGAAGTATATACATTCTGCTGCATTTGGGTGTAATGTTCTGTATATGTTTATTAGGTCCAGATCCTCTAATGTTTTATTCAAAATCTTTGGTTCTTTATTGGTTCTCTGTTGAGGTGTTCTGTCTAATGATGATAATGGTGTATTAAATTCCCCCACTATAATTGTAGAGGCATCTGTTTCTCCACTTAGTTTTTCCAGTGTTTGCCTCATGAATTTTGAGGCACCCTGGTTAGGTGCATAAATGTTTATGATTGCTCTATCTTCTTGATAGATTACCCCTTTATTAATATATAGTGTCCTTCTTTGTCTCTTACAGTAGTTTTGCATTTAAAGTCTATGTCTGATATTAGTATAGCTACTCCACTCCTTATTGGTTATTATTTGCTTGTAAAATTGTTTTCCAACCATTCAGTTTCACCGTCCTTGTGTCTCTGGATCTAAGGTGGGTTTCTTGTAAACAGCATATACATGGGTCATATTTCCTTATCCTTTCTGTCAATCTGTGTCTCTTGAGTGATGAGTTTAATCCATTAACATTCAATGTTATTACTGTTAAGGAATTACTTATAGTAGCCATATTTTCTTTAGGTTTATGTATGCCATATGCTGTTTTTATTTCTCTTATCTTTTTAGTTGTTCTTACACTGTTCTCTCCTGTTTTTTCCTTTCAATCTGTTAAACTCCCTTTGGTATTTCTTGAATGGCAGGCCTCTTATTGACACACTCTCTTAATTTCTGTTTATAAATATTTTGAACTCTCACTCATTTTACAATTCCAGCTTTGCTGTATGGAGAATTGTTGACTGGAAGTTTTTTTTCATTTAGTTCCTGAATTATGCCATACCACTGTCTTCTTGCCTCCATGGTTTCAGATAAGAAATCAGCACTTAATCTTACTGAGGTTCCCTTGTTTGTGATGAATCTCTTTTCTCTTGCTGCTTTCAGCATTCTCTCTTTGACTTGAGCAGTGAACAATTTGTCATGTATATGTCTTGCAGTAGGCCTGTTAGGATTTATCCTCTTTAGGATATGCTGCAGTTCCTGGACATGTACGTCCATGTCCCTCAATATGCTTGGGAACTTTTCAGCCTATATTTCCTCCAACACACCTTCTGGCCCTTTTCCCTTCTCTTCTCCCTCTGGGATGCCTTTAATGTTCATATTTGTGCATTTTGTGTTGTTCAAATCCCTAAGTCCCTGCTAGATTTTTTCTATCTTTTTATGTATTTGTTCTATCTGTCTGATTTTGGATGTACTGACTTCCACACTGATTCTTTCCACTGCCTGTTAAAATCTGCTGTTATGAGATGGCAGTGTATTTTTAATATTTTGGATTGTGTCATTTATCACCATCATATCTGTTATCTTTTTATATATGTTTATAATATCTTCAGTATGTTCTCCCAGTGTTTCCTTAATATCCTTAATCTCTTCCTTCAGTTCATTAAGTTGATACATGATATTTATTTGGACATCTCTTTTTAGTTGTTCCTTGTTCTGCATCTCTTCCTGGTTTTTAGTTTATTAGTTGGACTGGGCCATGTCTTCCTGTTTCTTAGTATGAGTTGTAAATTTTTGTTAGTGTCTAGGTATCCATTTATCTTGATGAGTTTTTTCAGTTGATTAAGTTCTATCTGTACTCTAGGGTTTTATTTTGTTATTGTTTTTGTGTGTGTGGTAATGTTTCTCTTTGACACTTCTTTCCTCTTATTTTATTTCCTTTTTATGTTCCATAGAAAAAATATTAGAACCAGAGAAAAGAAATATATAAGAAAAGAAAAAGAATAATAATAATAATAACAAAAGGGAGAAGGGGAACTGTTTAAGGCCTAGGAAATTAAATAATTAACACAAATAAGAAGTATAGAGGAAAAAGAATTAAAAAATTAGAATAGAAGCAATGAAATGAGAAACTGAATAGAAAAAAATATACAGCATGAATTAAAATGCCAGAATTTTGAGGAGAAGAAATGAAAAAAGATGAGAGAAATAAAAATGTAAAAAAGAAAAAACAGAGAAGAAAGGAGAAAGAGAAATAAAAATAAGAAAAATTGAAGGCCAAACAAAAAGAGGTAGAAAGAAAGAAGAACAACAGAAAAAAAAAAGATTGAAAGATCAAAGAGAGAAAAGAAATAGCCTTGGTAGAATAAATTGGTAAATGAAAAAAAGAGAAAAACAAAACATTGAAACAAAGGAAGGGGAATCACAACAAACATGAAACAAGATAGCAGGAAATAATTTTTTAAAAGGAGAAAAAGAAAGAAAGAAAGAAAGAAAGAAAGAAAGAAAGAAAGAAAGAAAGAAAGAAAGAAAGAAAGAAAGAAAGAAAGAAAGAAAGAAAGAAAGAAAGAAAGAAAGAAACATGGAAAACAACCTTCACTCTTTGACCCTTAAAGATTTTCTCAGGCTGCTGGTGTTCATCAATCAATCAACCTGCCGCCTGCCCTCTGCATTTTTTGAATTGGGTTTTAGTAAGTAAACTAAGGAACAATTTAAAAAAGAAACCTTTGAAAAAGTAAGACATCCTAGAAAAGGTAATAGAAAAACAATGTCTATACGTTCCCTCTCATAAAATTTCATCTGGAGCTTAATAACCCAGTGGATCACTTTTCTAAGAAGACCTGGAAATAAACCTGGGACCTCATATATGCAAGGCAGGAATTCTTCCACTGAGCTAAAGTGTCTCCTTAGGTTAGTTAGCCTTTCAAAAGGCTATCCATCCCCTTTCCCTCAGGCATGTTAGATTCCTTGCAGTTTGCCAGTGTTCTGCTGATTAAGTACCAGTCCATCCCAGTCTCCTCTCTAATCTAATTACTTTCTTTACCTAGGCAGCTGGATGTGAAAGCCTGCCTGAAGAAATCCCCCTCCCATCTCCCAGTTGAGTCAGGGTCTCTTCTGATATTCAAAGGGGCTCAGCTGGCCAAACTCACCATGAAGAAAACATTCTCCACACTCCCTGGTGCCTCCTCCCAGGGAATCCAACCTCACACCACTCAGAGCAGGGAGTAGTGGGTCCACATAGGCTATTTGCCCTGAGGGCAGTGTATATGTGTGACTTCCAGTCACAGGGGCAAAGAACTCATGCTTTTCCTTTGGCTTCTTTATCTTTCTAGTATACCCCTAGATAACTCAGAGCACCTTCCTGTTCTATATATATCCAAAGCATCTGGCAGGGAGGAAGACATCTGCTCTCTTCTCCATTAGATACAGGAGTTTTATCCATACTTAATATCTCAGGGGTGCAGGAGGGGAGCCCTTCCCAGTTGCTGGGAGGTTTAATAACTCACAGTTGCTGTTTTGGCTTTTTCATCTCTGTGTCCCTCCCTCTCCTGGGAGTTGTGAAGCAGTGTCTTGGTCTGCTGTTTCCCAAAGCAGGTACTCAAGGCAAGCTTCAGCTCTTTCTCTGATTTTTTTTAGTGAGAGCTGAGCCTTATCTGTCTAACTCAATGGCCATGTTCCCACAATTCCATGCTGTTTTGACCACTGTAGGTTTGCAATAAGTGTTAAGGTCAAGAAGTGTGAGCCCTCTAACATCATTTTTATTTTTCAAAATGGTTTTAGCTATTCAGCACTGCTTATTTTCCAAATAAATTCAATGATTGGCTTTTCCATTTCTGTAAAGAAGGCTGTTGAAATTTTGATTGGGATGGCACTGAATCTGGAAATAATTTGTGGTAGAATTAAAACCTTGGCAATATTTAGTCTTCCAATCCATGAGCATGGAATGTCTTTCCATTTATTTAGATCTTCAATTTATTTTAGCAAAGTTTTGCAGTTTTACATGTTTAAGTCTTTTACATCCTTGTTAAATTTATTCTTAGATATTTGATTTTTAGTTGCAATTATAAATGGAATTTTTTTCCTGATTTCTTCCTCAGATTGTTCTTACTAGTGTATAGTAACACTACTGATTTTTGTGTATTGACCTTGGAACCCAACATTTTGCTGAATTCATTTATTAGCTCTAGTAGCTTTGTTGTATATTTTTGGGACTTTATAAATATAGGATCAAGTCATCTGCAAATAATGAACTCTTTATTTCTTCCTTTCCAATTTAGATGCCTTTTTTCTTTTTATTTCCTAATTGCTCTTATTATTGTGATTATTACTGTTCATTGAATAACAGTGGTGACAGTGGGCATTGCTGTCTTCTTCCTGTTCTTAGAGTGAAAGCTTTCAATCTCTCCCAGTTGAGTGTGATGTTTTCTGTGAATTTTTCATATATACATTTATCATGCTGACAAAGTTTCCTTCAATTCCTATGTTTCAGAGTTTTTATCAAGAAGCCATGCTGTATTTTGTCAAATGTCTTTTCTGCAGCAATCAAGATGATCATGTGGTTTTTCTGATTTGATTTGTTAATGTGGTGTATTACATTAGTTGATTTTCTTGTGTTGAACCACTCATGCATATTTAGGATAAAACCCACTTAATCATGGTGTATAATTCTTTTAATGTGCTGTTGGATTTGATTTGCAAGTATTTTTTTGAGGATTTTTGCATTCTATTCCAATTGCTTTTTTTAAAAGATGGTACCAGGGATTGAACCCAGAACATTGTACATGGGAAGCAGGCACTCAACCACTGAGTTATATCTGCTCCCTTATGCCAATTGCTTTTTGACAAGGCTACCAAGTCCATTTAATTGGGAAAGAACAGACTCTTCAATACATGCTGCTGAGATAAGTGGATATCCATAAACAAAGGAATGAAGGGGGATGACTGTCTCACAGTATATACAGAAATCAACCCAAAATCCTTCAAAGAACTAAATATAAGAGCCAGGATGATTAAACAGTGAGATGAAAACATTTGAAAGCATGTTCAGGACACTGTGTTAGGCAATGGTTTTGTAGATTTACACCCAAAATACAAGCAACAACAGAAATAATAGATAAATGGAGCTTTATGAAAATTAAAAACTTCTTTTGTTCATCAAAGGACATTATCATGAAAGCAAAAAAGAAAACTTATTCAATTGAAGGATATATTTGGAAATCACATATCTGATAAAAGTTTAATATACAGCATATATAAAGAAATCCTACAATTCAACAATAAAAATCAAGCAACCCATTTAAAAATGGGCTAAAGACTTGAATAGACATTTCTACAAAGAAGATATATAAATGGTCAAAAAAGCACATGAAAAGATCTTATACATCATTAGGTATTAGGGAAATGCAAATCAAACCCACAATGAAATACCATTTCACACCCACTAAACAACAAGTATTTAAAAATGGAAAATTATAAGTATTGGAGAGACGATGTGAAGAAATAGGAACACTCATCCCTTATTGGTGAGAATGTAAAATAGTGCAGTTGCTGTGGAAGATAATTTGGCAGTCCATCAGAAATTTGAGCATAGAATACCATATGACCCTGCAATCCCACTTCTAGGTATATACCAAAACAATTTGAAAGCAGGGACTCAAACAGATATTTACAAACCAATGTTCATAGCAGCATGATTCACAATTGCCAAAAGATAGAAGCATCCGAAGTGTCTGTCAAATGATGAATGGATAAATAAAATGTAGTTTACACATGAAATGGAATATTATTCAGCCATAAAAAGGAATGGAGTTCTGATACACATTACAACATGGATGAATCTTGAAAACATCGTGTTGAATAAGTCAGACACAAAAGGACAAATATTGTATGATCTCATTGATATGATATAATTAGAATAAGCAAACTTATAGAGTCAGAATCTAGAATATAGTTTACCAGAATGCAGGGTGGAGATAAGTAATGGGAGTTAATAACTAAATTAGGGTTGATGGTAAAGTTTTGGTAATGAATGGTGGTGATGGTAGGAGAACATTACGTAACAACACTCAACTATATAAATATGAATATGGGTAACAGTATAAATTTTAGTTTTTTTTTTTCTGTTAATAGAATAAAAATTTAAAAAAACATAGGACTGTAACACAAACAAGGAAACATATTGTAAATGATGGAATACAGTTAATAGGACAATTATAAAAATGTTCTTTTATGAATTGTAACACATGTACCACACAAAAATACAAGGTTTTAATATTAGAGTGATAGATGGAAACTCTGTATTTTATGCATGATTTTTCTGTAAAACTCCAACTTCTCTAATAATAAAAATTATGAGAGATGTGTGGGTTTATCAACTTCCAATTCTCTTCAAACGGTCTATTTGTCTATCTTTACCAAGTACCACAACTATTTTGGTTACTGTATTTTGCAGTACAATTTGAAGTTGGGAAGTGTGAGCTCTTCAACTTTGTTCTACTTTTTCAAAATTGTCTTGTGTATTTGGGGCACCTTGAAATTCCACATGAATTTGAGGATTACATTTTCCATTTCTTCAAAAATGGCTGCTGGAATTTTGATAGGGATTGCATTGAATCTGTAGATCATTTTTGGTAATTTTCACATCTTGGCAATATTAACTGTTCTAGTCCAATAACATGCAATATTTTGCTAATTATTTAGAACTTAATGACTTTCATCAGTGGTTTTTCCAGGTTTCAATGTGAAAGTCTTTTATATCCTTGGTTAAACTTATTCCTATATATTTTGTTATTTGATGTCATTGTAAATGGAATTGTTTTCTTAATTTTCCCTTTTCGAGCTTTTACACTGGTGCTTGGCTGAACCTATTTATTACCTCAAATAATTTCCCTGTAGATTTATTTGGATTTACTATATATATAATCATGTAATCTATAAATAAAGATAGTTTTACTTCTCCCTTTCCAATTTGCATGACTTTTATTTCTTTTACTTGCTTAAGTGCCCTAGCTAGTATTATAGTTCAATATTGAATAACATTGGAAAAAGTTGGCATCCTTGTCTTGTTCCTAACCTTAGGAGGAAAGCTTTCTGTATTTCACTTTTGAGAATGATATTACAGTAGGTTTTTTCATAAATTGCTTTTATCATGTTGAGAAATTTCCCTTCCATCTAAGTGTTCTGACTGTTCTTAACAATAAATGGTGCTGATTTTACCAAATGTCTTTTCTGCATCTATTGAGATAATGATGATTTTTAAAATTCCTTTTCCTATTTTTTAATTTATTACATTGATTGGTTTTCATATGTTGAACCTCCTTTGCATCCCTGGCATAAATACCACTTAGTCATGGTGTTTAACATTTTTGATATGTTATGAATTCATTTTTCTAATATTTTGTTAAAGATTTCTGTTCTCTATTCATAAAAGAAATTGTTCTGTGATTCTCATTTCTTGTGATATCTTTAAAAGGCTTTCATATCTGTAATACTGGGCTCTAGAATGAATTTAAAAGTGTCCTCTTTGCTTGAATGCTTTGGAAGAGTTTGAGAAGAAGTGATGCTAATTCATTAAATGATTAGTCAATTTCACCATTGAAGCCATTTGATCCTGAGATTTTCTTTGTTGGAAGGTTTCACCTTCACTTGTTAGAGTTTGTTTTATTTTGCAAGCTGCTGAAGGTAATATATCAAAATGGGTTGCCTTTTATAATGGGGATTTGTTCATTTATAAGCTTACAGTTCTGAGGCTGTGACAATTTCCAATCAAGAATTCATCAGGCAATGCTTTTTCCTCTGAAGTCTGGCTGTCAGTGATACTGGACTCTTCTTCACATGGCAAGGCACATGGTGCTGTCTGCTGATGCTCTCCCTCCTCCTCTGGGATTCCTTGCCTTCAGCTTCCTACTTTGTGGTTTGCTCTCTCCTTTTGAGTTCTGTTGATTTCACCCTCTGTCTTCCAAGTCTTTCTTTCTCAGCTTCTGAGGGCTTCCCTCTGTTTCTTTCTCTATAGTCATACAATTTATAAAGGACTCCAATAAGAGGATTAAGACCCACCTTGCATCATGCCTTACTGAAATAATCCAATCCAAAAGTCCTTAACTGAAACGACCAAATCAAAGGGTCTCACTTACAATAGGTTCACACCTACAGGAATGAAATTGCTTTAAGGGCATGATTTTTTTATGGTCCATTCAGCATCAGTCACAGGTTTTTTGAGGTTTTATTATATCTTCTTGAGTCAATTTTGATAATTGATACATTTCATGGAAATTTTCCATTTATTTTATATTATCTAATTTGTTGGCATACAATTGTTTATAGTATTCTTTTTTTTTTTTCATTTTAAAGGCAATTTATTGAAGTACATCATACATACATGAACACACTTAAACAACCAGTATATAGTAAAAGTTGTGAACTTACAAAACAAGCATGATAACATCACACAGGGCTACCATACATCACTCCACCACCAATACCTTGCATTGTTTTGAAACATTTGTAACAAATTATGAAAGAACATCATCACAGTATTACTACTAACTGTAGTCCATATCTTACATTTGGTGTTTTTTCCCCCAACCCACCCTAGTGTTTTTTTTTTTGTTTGTTTGTTTGTTTTTTTGCTTATAAACCATAAAATTTATCTAAAGTGTACAATCAGTGGCATTTGGTAAAATCACTGAGTTCTGCATTTATCACAACAATCATATTAGAGCAGGTTCATTACTCAGAAAAAACCTACAAACAAACCAATATCTTACTCATATGTTAGTCCTATTAATTACAAATCCTATGATGTACTTTCACCATTTCAATTCATTTCCAAATATTTACACACAACTTTTTAACAATTCTGTTCTGATTAAACCTCAGCTTTCCATTCTCTAACAACATTCTTTTCTCTGGTGACTTATATTGTAGCTATTAACTTCATGAGTTTGCTCATTATATTTAGTTCATAATAGCAAAGTCATATAATATTTGTCCTTTTTTGCCTGGCTTGCAACACTCAACATAATGTATGCCAGGTTCCTCCACATTGTCATATGCTTCATGACTTCATTTCTTTTTACAGCAGAATAGTATTCAAACATGAGTATACATCAGAAATTTTTTATCCCTTCATCCATTGGTATACACTGGGATTGGTTCCCTCTTTTAGTAATTGTGAATAATGTTCTTATGGGCATTGGTGTGCAGATGTCTGTTTGTGCCATGGCTCTCAGTTCTTCTGGGTATATACCTATTAGCAGTATTACCAGGTCACATGGCAAATCTTTATCTAACTTCCTCAGGAACCACAAAACAGACTCCCACAGTGGCTGTACTGTACCATTCTATACTTCCACCAGCAGTGAAAAGCATTCCTATCTCTCCACATCCACTCCAACATTTCGAGTTTACCATGTTGTTGATAGTGGTCATTTTAGTATGTGTGAAATGATACCTCATTGTAGCTTTGATTTGCATTTCCCTAATTGTGAGTGATGTTGAGCATTTTTTCATGTGCTTTTTCTCCATTTGTATTTCTCCTTTACAAAAATGTCCCTTCAGATCTTTTGTCCATTTTTTAATTGGGTCATTTTTCTTTTGATTGTTGATTTGTAGTGTCTTTTCATATAATATGGATTTTATACCCTTGTCAGATGTGTGAATTCCAAATATTTTCTCCCATTGATTAGACTGCCTTTTTAACCTCTTCATAAAGTCCTTTGAGGTACAGAATTTTTTAATTTTGAGGAGGTCCTTTTCCTCTATTTCTTCTTTTGCTGCTTGTGCTTTGGGTCTAAGGTTTAAGAGACCTTCATCTACTAGAAGGTCTTGTAGATGTTTCTCTATATTATCTTCTTGGAGTTTTATGGTCCTGGCTTTTATGTTTAGGTTTACATTGATTCTTTCATATAGGGGTCCTCTTTCAATCTTTTGGTTAGAAATATCTTGTTCTCCCATCATCATTTATTTTCTGTCCCAGAAAAGTGGACTTGGTAGGGCTTATCAAAATCAGTTGACCATAGAGGTGAATGTCTATTTCTGAATGCTAAGTTTGATTCCTTTGATCATTATGTCTATATTTATGCCAATAGTATGCTGTTTTGACCACTGTAGCTTTATAATGCACTTCAAGGTCAGGGAGTGATAGTCCTCAAATTTTGCTCTTCTTATTGAGGATGTTTTTGCTTATTTGAAACACTTTTCCTTCCAAATAAATTTGGCAATTGACTTTTCTACCTTTTTAAAGTAGACTTGGAATTTGTTTTGGTATTGCATTGAATCTATAAATCAGTTTGGGTAGGATTGAAATCTTCATATCTTCCAATGAATGAATTGGAATGTCCTTCCATTTGTCTTCTTTGATTTCTTTTAGAAGTGTTTTGTAGTTTTCTGAATACAGATCCTTTACAGTTCTTTTGAAATCAATTCCTAGATATTTGAGAGTTTTGTGCTATTGTAAATGGAATTTTTTTCTTGATTTCCTTCTCAGCTTGCACATTACTCGTGTATAGAAAACGCTACTGATTTTTTGTGTTGATCTTGTATTCTGCACTTTTCTGAATTCATTTATCTCAAGTTGCTTTGTTGTAGCTTTTTCAGGATTTTCTAAATATAGTATCATGTCATCTGTGAATAGTGAGAGTTTTACTTTCTATTTTCCAATTTGGATGTCTCATTTCTTTTTCTTGCCTAATTGTTCTAGCTAGAACTTCTAGCACAATGTTGAATTACAGTGGTGATAGTGGAAGTCCTTGTCTTGTTCCTAATCTTAGAGGGCAAGTTTTCAGCAAATCACCATTAAGTACTATTTGGCTGTGAGTTTTTCAAGTACACTATTTATTACATTGAGAAACATTCTTTATATAATTAAATTTTGAAGTGTTTTTATAAAGAAAGTATGCTGGCTTTTGTCAAATCCCTTTTCTACATCAATTGAGATGATTGTTTTCCTCCCTTCAAAATTTTAATGTGTTGTGTATTAGTCAGCCAAAGGGGTGCTAATGTGAAATACCAAAAATGGGTTGGTCTTTATAAAGGGTATTTATTTGAGGTAAAAGCCCACAGATACCAGGCCATAAAATGTTATGTTTCTTCTCTCACCACAGTCCATTGCCACATGCTAGAGCAAGACAGCTGCCGGCGTTTGCCAGCATTCAGGCTTCTGGGGTTCCTCTCTTCTTGGGGCTGCATTTCTCTCCGGGCTTAGCTCCTATTTCCGTCACAAGTTCAGCTGCAGACGATCAGGTGAACGGCTTGCTTCTCTTCTCCTGGGGCCTTCTTTTCAACATCAAAACTGCTTCTCAAAAGACTGCTTCTTCTGTCCTTTGCCTTGCCTTTTATATTCGATTCCCCACCCACCAAGGGGTGGGACTCAACGCCCTACTGACGTGGCCCACTCAACGCCCTAATCATAGCTTAATGATGCCCAGATTAACGGATCAGATTACAAGCATGATCTACTTATATTTTTGGAATTCATAATTACATCAAATTGCCAGACGGTCACATTCCACCGTCTGAATTCCAAAAATACATTACTGTATTCAAAAAACCTTAAATCAGTAACAATTCAAGTACAAAATCATATCATAGGCATTTTAAAGAAATACAGTTTGTCTTCAGGCAAATTTCCCTTTGCTGTAGACCTCTGAAATTTACAAAACCATTTAACTGCTTCCAATACACAAATGGAAAAACAAAGGATAAACATTTTCAATATCATAAGGAGAAATTGGGATGTTAAACTTGAGTCATGGATCCTCTGCAGTTCAATAAACCTTCAGGGCATCCTCCATTGGATTTCAAATTCTGAGAGTCATTCTTAAGATGTTGGTTTCTTCTCTTGGGGCCACATGGGAACCCACCCTTTCCACAGGCTTGCCCAATGGCCATTTTCTTGGTTCCACCCTCATCAAGCATCTGGGTGTCAACCAAGCTCCAGACCTCACCCTCCAAGAGTGTTGGGGTGATTGCCACACCTTACCCAATCTTTGAGTTACAGTCTTAACCCCCCTAGTACAGTGAGGTGAAGACAACATTCCCCCTAACCTTTGGCATACAGGTTCAACCCTCTCAGAGCAACGAGTTGACCAACTGGCCTTCCCTAACCTTTGGCATGCAGATTCAACCCTCTCAGAGCAATGGGTTGAACACCTGTCCTTCTCTAATCCATGGGGGACAGGGGTGTTGACCTTAACCACCCTAATCTTTGAGGAATGTGCTCCACCCTCTCTGCACCCTGGGGTGGCAAAACTCTTCCTGAATATCAGGTGGGGACATCCACCCTCTTCAACTGCTGGGGAAAACTCAGCCTCTATGTACATATGGGTGTCACTCCTCTCTTGACCCAAGGAGATATCTTAATCCCAGATCTCTGCTTCCACGGTTTTCTTCTTAAAACTGTTTCTCCTTCACTCTCTCCTTTCCATGTCCTCTTTTGTCCAAGTTGACAGTGGTTTTGTTCATACAGGTCTCTCAAAAACTTTGTTGGTTTAGCATGCAGGGAGCAGGGGTCCAAGCCATCAGACAGTAAGACTTTCCACAAGTCTTTCTGTGATAACTGCATCTTCAAATCTGAGTTACGAGTTCCAAGTTTAGTAAAGTCTTCAAATAGGGCATTTCCATCTGGGAAATTGATTTCCAGACACTTGGAAGTTCCAGAATCAGTTTCTGTTTTATTTGTGCCCAAAAGTTCAGTCCTTAGTGTATCTTGCTCATCTAGTACCTTGCTTTAAGCTGCAAGGAGAAGCCAAGCCACATTCTCTGAGTTTACTTTGGAAAGTTTTTCAGCTAAATGCTCTGGTTTGTCATTTTCAAATTCTGCCTTCCATATAACACCAGGAGTTAATCTTGCTAAGTTCTCTGCAACTTTAAAACATGGATCACCTTTCCTCCAGTTTCCAATAATAGTTTCATC